>PVKS010019047.1:0-26968 GCA_004027875.1 Aplodontia rufa
GCCTCCTCCACCTCTGCTTCCTCCTCTTCCTCCCCCTCCCCCTCATCTCTGCCTCCTCCTCCACTCCTCCATCTCTTCCTCCTCCTCCATCTCTGCCTCCTCTTCCTCCATCTCTGCTTCCTCCTCCTCCCGTCCTCTTCCTCCATCTACCCCCACCCCTCGCTCTATGGCACCCAGGCCCTCATGCACACCAGGCAGGCACCTGCTCACCCCTGAGCCACACCCCCCAGTGTCCTAGTCACGGAGCCAACCGCCCAGTCAGCTCAGCACTTGCCACGTGCTATTGCACTGGACCCTTTCCCGGGACTTTCTCCCATGGCCTGGGACTGCGGCAGTGGAGATCGGGTGTGAAGCCCTAGCTGGGCCCCACACTGATCCACAATTGCTGTGGAGGCACCTGTGCAGGGTCTGCATCTCCTGTTGGAGGAGGTGGTCCTCATACCTGGGGTGCCTTAGGGCAGCAGTGAAGGCCTTGAAGCAGTGGCTGGAGTTTCCCAGACAGTAGGGATTCTGCTTTGGCTGAAGAGCTGAATGCCTGCCCGAGGTTCCACCCTGCAGGCCCACCCTTCACCCTGGGATTCCAGACACACAGCCCCCACGGTCGCAGGAGCGTCTCCTTCAAATGCCCCCATCACCTCCCATTGTTCCCATGTCACTGATGCAAGACTAACACAACTGTCATCCCATTTCACAGAGAGGGGACAGAGCCGGTCAGACACCACTGAGTGGCAGGGGCACGTCTGGAGCCCAGGTCACCTCTGGGACCAGTGCTCCTGCCCACCCAGTGGATGCTGGGGTCCAGGTCATAGCACCCCTGTTTCCAGGTGTCTGCTTCTTTGCAGAGGGAGCTGGCGAGCAAGCAGCCCCTCCCAGAGGTCAGGGCCACTCACCTCTCTCCTGTGCGCTGTTTTCCAGAGACCTGGGGAAGGTTCTCCAGTGCAGAAAGGGAAGGGGAGGACCTGGAACAAGCCCCTCCTTCTACTTCCTGGCTGTGTGCTCTTGACTAAAGACATTTCCCTCTCTGTGCTTTAGTTTCTGGAATCTCAATTTCTAACACTAGTGGACTGGTTAGATACATGGTCATATGGACAGGCAGTATTGACACAGGACCTCCTTGAAGATAAAGTGTGGGGCGAGAAGGGCGGAGTGTAGGACAGTGTGACATGCTGGTTATACAGAAAGAAGGACTCAGTGTATTCTGGGCCAGGGGCAGCTCAGTGGCAGAGCACGCACTTAGCATGTGCAAAGTGCAGGGTCCAAAATAAAAGACAAGAATATTTTCTAGTATTTCTGTAAACAACCTCTGGCAGATATACCAGAAACTCACCCTGGCGCTTGCTGGGGGAGAGGAGTAGGAAGAGGGTGAGGGGAGACACCTGTGTACCTCTTATCTTGGAAGCACGTGAATAATCTGTAAAACGCTCATGGTTTTGAATGGGGATAATAGAAAATCTCCTTTAATAAAGCTGTTTTGAGGATTTAGGAAACGGATGTGAAACACAGGGTGCACGGGGGTCACTCAGTGGCAGCAGCTGGTGGCCGTGCTGAGGACCCCAGGATTGGCAGCAGAGGGAGCTGCCCCACCCCCAGCCCCCAGCTCTGCCACTTGCTGTGCTGCATCCCTGGGTCACAGAGTGCATGCCCCTCAGGTCCTGGCTTCCCAGGGCTTAAGGACCCCTCCCCCACGCCGTGGAGCCAGGACTCCAGGACTCCCACCCACACAGCCAGGAGGGGGCACAGGCAGCCAGGGAGGGGGCTTTCACCAGGTGTTCCTCTGCACACGGCCATCCTCGCATCCACCCTGCAGGAGTGGTGACTGCTTCCACTTTACAGAGCAGGAAACTGAGGCGCAGAGTCATCTGCAGGAACACCCATCTAGAAACGGGCAGAGTCAGGCTCTGACTCCGCGTCTCTTCACAGACGTCCTTTCCTTCCCATATACTACGAGGCATGGCCAGGGCTAGAATGATCTGCTGGGTTAGCTAAGTGAAACAAGGGGAAGGGAGGTCTGGGGGTCTGGTCATACTGGGAGATGTAGCATGAGCGAGGTCCCCAACGCCCTTTCAAAGACCATTTAACTTGTGACAAGTCTACTAGAAAGGCAGAAGGCCGTGTTATCCTCCCCCACACCCTCTCTCACTCACTGGTTCATTCCTCTCTCCATATGGGGAGTCATTGGTGCTTTAGAGAGAACTAGTCCTTGCCAGGCCTCAGGCTAGGGACTGGAGACATTCGGATGAAGGGGGTCACAGTCCAGGGTGGGAGAAGGACCACAGCCTGATGTGGACGAGTGAAAGGTGAGGATGGGCTTGGAGCAGCCCAGTGGAGGCGGCTGTGCAGGTGGGATTTTCCTTGTGTGAGGCTCACAGGGATGGTGCAGGAGGGCTGGGGTGTGTGGGGGAGCAAGGATGGAGGGATGATTTGGAAGATATCAGACCACGGTGCCCCAGGACAGACTGGACAAGGCTCTGCAGGCCCCGTCTGCCCGGCTGAGCAGGGAAGCGGCCAACCAGGCTGTGCTGGGCTTTGGGACCACATCCGGGGGTCTCGGAGGCAGAGCAAAGCCGAGACAGAAGCCTTGGGCTCACCCAGGGGCACCCTCCAGTGCTGGGATCTCCTAGGGCCTCTTCTTTGCCACTCTGTTTTTCATGGAAATTCTTATTGAGGTGGTTTTCAATTTATACACAGCTGTGAGAAATAAGTAGGAGATTCTCATTGCATCCATTCATCCCCTGTGATGACGTTTTGCAAAATGTTGCCCTTGCCCCTTTGCCTGTGGAGGGTGACACTGTAATGGGTGCAGGTGTGTTGAAGATGCCCAGGGAACTCTGGTGCCTGGGTGCCTCCTCCCCCACTGCCTCCCCTCTCTCCAGAAGCCTGGAGGGTCTCAGGCTCGGCAGAGAACACCCGGAAGCTCTAGCAACTCCCAAGTTCATCTTTATCACCTCCTTTCTTATCTTGACCAGGCCAACCCCAGGGGCATCACCCTCAGGCACATGCAGCCTGTAGCAGTACAGCCAAGATGATCCGCTGACCAGCAAAGGTCCAAGTTCTCCTTCTTAGTACGGAGGAGGCCAGAAGTACCTGGCCAGGCAGGAACTACATCTCCCAGAATCCTTTGCAGACTATGGGACTCGTTCTCACCATGACTACTGAGCAGAAGGGAAGCGTGGCACTGTCAAGATGAAGTGCTAAGTAATGTGTGTGCCATCTGCTCTTTCTTCCCACAGTCTGCTGTTTGGATGTCACCAAGATGACCCTGAGGTCACAAGATGGTATGGAAACCTCAAGATAGAAAGGGCCCATGTCCCAATCACTGGAGAAAAGCCATCCAGGAGATCCATGGGCCAGGAACAAAGCCTTGGACTTTGTACAAGGGAGAAATAAGCATGCACCAGTGTTCCAAATACACAAAAGACCCAGAGAGCGAAGTGATTTTAGGTGTTTGGCTGGGGGCAGGGCATCAGGCAGCCCATGTATGTGAAGGAACAACCAATCAGATGCTGGCAGACAAGCCCCAACGGTGTCTCGTAGTTGCCCAGTGATCGATGGAGTCCCCACCCAATCCCCGAGGGACAAGGCCCCCAAACTTCCCCTGTCCACCCCAACTATAAAGTCGCTGCCCAGCCAGGGCCGCATGCCCCTTCCCCTGCCCGTTCTCACTCTGTCAGGCTGGTGAACCTCTCCCGAGAGCCAATTCTCAATAAAAAGGCTTTGCTCAGCCACTTTTAGATCTGGCTCCTTTTTGAACATCTGTGCCTGAACTTACATTTGGTGCCGAACACCTGTGCCTGATTTTTACATTTGGTGGCGAAACCCGGGAGGGTTTTCAGACCTCCACCACCAGGGTTGAGGTCCATCCTCTCCCACAGATGAACCGAAAAGCTCTGCACCTCTTTGTTTCCCTTCATCCAGGCTGACAAAGGTGGGGTAGGTTCCTTTGCATTTCCCTTGGCCTTCAGGTTACACTCTCCGTCATGGGGATCTGTCTATAAGTTGTGCGTGCCACAGACCACCACCCATTCCATTTCGTGCCCCTGTAGGCTGAGGAGATGCCCCTGCCTTGGCCCACCTGACTCTCTCAAGACTTACACCATAAGCGATTGGTCTTTTACTTGACACTTTGGGACTTTTCACTTTCAAATCCTCACTATTACTGTTTCCAGACAGAGAAATGGTCAGAGATGCCACATGTTCAGGCCTTTTGGGATTTGTGCTTTTGTCCCCCCCGCACCTCTTACTTAGGTCAATCCACTTCCTCCTCCCCTCCCACAGCTACAGTCCCTCCACGCCTTTCTCCTACAGGTATGGCTCCTCCTCCTCCTCCAAACCCTCCCCCCTCATTCCCTCTATATCTAAAACTGTTGCCTATTAGCGTTTTGCAGAAGTACTACTTCTGACAGAAAACCCTGAATTAAGACACGCCATCACCTACAGGACAGATGAGCACTGTTACTGACCCTAATTCAACAAAAGGGTTAACTATAAAGCTGTAACATAGTATTCCCACTTAAAGACTGGTGAAACTGGCCTGCTGGGTGTTTAACACCAAATCTAGGAGACCAAAGTTAAGGTAGTTAAGGGTTAAGGAAAATAGTCAATATTTTGGCCCTTGCCCTGTTTGGTCAGCAAAACTCAGGGGACAATGGGACTTATCTACAGGCTTGGCAACTCTAGGTAACATGACCTCCCAATCAGGGGGATCAGGTGACCCTAGAGAACAGAAAGCCACCTAGTGTGACACCTAGAGTCATTGAGCAGGGAGATGTCCCTGATGCTTCCAAGTGAAGTCACCTGTGGTCAGCAAGACTCTGATCTATCCTAGAAGATGACACAACCAGTAAAAGAGACAAGAGGCTTTTCACAAGTTCCTCAAGAATGACCCCAACAATCTCAGCTGACTCGTAACAATAGATAGGAACAAGATCAGTTTGGATCAAGTTGGTCTTAAACACCTGGCAGGAGACTATAACCAAAGCTCAGTCCTACATGGACATCTAGCAACAAAGGCAATGGCTCTTGTTTAAACATTAATTGAGGTTCATGCTAATTAGTTCTCTCAAAGGTAAATAAAACTGGGAAGCTACACACCAAAGGAAATATCCCTACCAGACAGAAGTTAACACTAAAGAGTAAACTGTTTTACAGAATCACAGTGGACTACATCCCAAGGATACATAAGTCAATTTAAAAGCTAAATGCCATCTTTGGAGGGGGTTCTCCTATTTCATAACTCTTCAAAGAACTTTTCTTACTGTTACACTTCCTGTGCCTCAGTACCTTGCAATGGAACCATACAGTTCTCTTCTTCAGTGTTTGCTCCTCTAGGATTCAACTTAAGTTCCAATATGCCCTTCGCTTTCTGTGTGTCCTCCACTTTAGTTACTCAGCTGACACTATATAGTGAAGCTGAATTAATTTGGCTCACTCAAAATCCTCTCCCTAGGGCAAAGTGGGCCATTTTCCTACCAATGGTGGTCAGACTCTCCCTAGCCTCCCTACTCACCCACCTCTGGGTTTGGGGGAGGACTTGGTTATGTAGTCACTGCCACCTGGAGGCTAGAACAGCAATTCCCAGAGGCCATGGAGGCATCTGCTGCCTCCCTGGCCTCCCCACAAAGACAAATAACACCAATTGCCCAAGTTTCCTTGCAGAACCACTGAGCACTAGATCTCCTGGCAGCAGACAAAGGGGGAACATGTCTATTCTTAAAAGAGGAATGCTGCTACTACATCAATGAAACTGGGCTGGTTGAGAATAACGTTGGAACTCTCAGATGTCTGAACGAGAGGCATAGGCAGCAACAGTCAAATGACCCTTGGCCAGGATGGCTAATCTCCACTCTTGTCACCTGGCTGACCCCCCATCCTTACTCCCATATTAGTGATAAGACTCCTTCTAATGACTGCTTCCGGTCTCCTCAGGTTTGCCTGAATCCGGATGAGTGAGGTTGCTGGAGTGACGTACAACCAAATGCTCTTGCACCCTTACAGCCACCTCCCTACTGACAACCAACGCCCGAACCTTCCCCTCCCTCACAACACCCCATAAACAGCAGGAAGTAGCCAGATGGAAATCGACACCCTATATCACCAAAAAGCTTGCGGTGTTAGGTCAGTTTCAGGCAGCCGGATGGGTGCAGGGCATCAGGCAGCCCACACCCACAAAAGAACAACCAATCAGACGCTGGCAGACAAGCCCAAATGGCATTTTGCAATCGCCTGATGATTGATGGAGTCACCAGCCAATCCCTGAGGGACAAGGCCTCCAAACTTCCCCTGCCTATCCCAGACTATAAAGTCGCTGCCCAGCCAGGGTCACATAGGACTTCCCAGCCCGCCCTCACTCTGGCAGGCTGGTGAACCTTGCCCAAGAGCCGATTCCCAATAAAAAGGCTTTGCTCAGCCGCTTTTAGGTCTGACTCCTTTTTGAACACCTGCATCTTGATTTTTACAGAACTCACTTAGCCAACCTCCATTTGGCTTCAAAAATTATCATTTTCCCGTTTTTTTTAGTTTTGTTTTCATAGCCACCCTGAACCCACTTTTCTTTATTTTTTTAAACAATGTTGTTTTTTTTTTATAAAGAGAGAAGGAAAGTGAGAGAGAGAGAGAGTCAATTTTTTATTGAGTTTTTCACGTGGCTTTCGTTGCTCATTCACTTAGTTGTGTATGTGGTGCTAGGATTTGAACCCATGTACTTGCACATGCTGGGCAAATGCTGTAACCACCGAGCCACCGCTCCAGCCCTGAACCCACTTTTTTTTTTTTTAAAGAGAGAGGGACAGTGAGAGAGAGAAAGACAGAAACAACTTTATTGAGTTTTTCACATGGCCTTAGTTGCTCCAACACTTAGTTGTGTACGTGGTGCTGGGGTTTGAACCCGGGTCCTCGTGCTTGCCAGGCAAGCGCTGAAACCGCTGAGCCACCGCTCCAGCCCCTGAACCCACTTTTAAAATTGCTTGTTGGAGTATCTTAAAGTTGTTTCTGGACACCATGCAACAAAGATGAGCAAGAATCTAAATGCCGTCTGTTGTGTGAAGCCACCAGGATGAGGGTCCGTTTGCCACCGTGGGTTCTCCACCTGGCTAATGCTGCAGATATGCAGAATGCAGCTGTGGGGTGCAGTGTCGCTGGCCCCCTTTCCCAGGCCGTGGAGTGTGCAGGGGAGGGTGTCCCGGCTCAGCAGCAGGCAAGCTGAGCCTTCCACCCTCTTCTGGCCCAGCCGCAGGTGGCCGCGCCAACCCTCTTGCCCTTACCTCTCACTGCTTCCTCTTTCCCAGGGCTCTGCAGGGGAGAAGCAGACTCAAGGTGGAACCAGGATTGGGTTTCCCAGGCCTTGTCCTTGGCGCAGGCTGGGCTGGGCTGGGTGTGGCAGGGTGAGGCTGTGCTGAACAGAGGGAGCAGACAGAAGGGATGGATGCTGGAAGCCCGGGCATTCAGCAGGAGTTGGAGCCAGGGGGACAAAGCCTTTCATCCTTTTAGCTTGGCCTGTGTTAGTGATTCTGAAACCCAGGGCAGGTTGAGGCTCTGGGTTAGAACGTTCAAAGCTGTTATGGAGCACCTGCACCCGTGCCCCATGCCCAGAGCTGAGCGGGCCCTTGGCTTAGCCATCTCCCAGCTCATGGCAGCATCCTGCCTCCTCCGAGCCTCGTGCTCCTGTGTGGAGGGTGGGAATGGGTGGATCCACTTTGCTGGGTCCCTGGGAAATCAGGCTGGAGGTATGGAGAGAGCCTGGCACCCAGGCAGCTCCCAATGACTCAGCCAGTGCTACTGATTTCTGTTAGCAGCAGTGAACCCAATGGGCACCCATCCAGCCAGTGGATAAGGCTGGGGATGCCGACTGAGCCCCACCCTCCCAGGAGCAGTTCCCAGAGCCCTGGGGTGGAGAACCAGGACTGTCTGGGATTAGTCAGGTTTAATTTTGCATGACAGAGGAGTAGGAGTGGGTGGAATCCTGCTCCTTCCTGGAAGGGGCTGGATTGGCAACAAAGAACTCCCTCCCTTGCAGAGAAGTCTCACAGCTGTCAGGAAAAAACAGCTATGTGGCTTCCCTCCAAAGAGGTGAGACCTTAGTCCTGTGGGAAGCAGGGGCAAGACAATAGGAACAGCGGCTCCCAGGAGGGCTCTCAGGCTGGGGTGGAGTGGGATCCAGTTCAATCTCTGCTGTTGGCTGGCTGTGACCTTGGGTAAGTCACTTCACCTCTCTGAATTTTAGTTACATTGTGCTTTGAAATGGGATGACGATGTGCATCTCACAAGGCCACTGTGAGAGGAAAAGACATTTCTAAAATGGTTTGCAGGGTGCTTGGTGGCTAGGAAGTGTCCGTGGGTGGCTGTTGTAAGACCACTGTCCCTTGCCTGTCCTCTCTCAGCAAGCTTCTAAACACTGGAGGCCCTGTTGTCTCTGTCTTCCCTACATGGGCCCTTACGCCCATTGCCACGGCATCAGCTGCATTCCATGGCATCTGGGGCTGGCGCTCTTGCTGCTGTTGGTGGCAGGTTCTTGATCTTTCCCCGGAGTGCACTCAGCCTCTCTCTTGTTTGTTTATCCCTTGCGGTCCAATGCCCTAGGAGGTCCTCTCCACCTTCACAGGATACAGCAGGCCCTTGGGATCCAGGGGACTGGTTCTAGGACCTCCCTTTGCAAGTCCCTAATATGCACTGGGCCAGGGTTTACCTGGAGGCAGTGCATTGGGGAGGTATAAAATCACACCTGCCTTAGACGCTCTCCACACTCTCAATCCTCTCTAGATGACGGGAAGCGCCTAACACATTGTGAGAGCTCTCATTCGCTATTGCTTTTTAAGAGGTCTCTATGATGTTTTATTGTTGTATTTGTGACATCTCTGATCCACGGTGGGCTGATTGGTGTGCACAGAGCCTGTGGTATGCAGAGCTGACCAGACCCGGAATCACCCCCCACCTGCCACCCTCTTCCTCCTGTGCTCAGGTCCCTCCCACACTCTGCCCCACCCACCCCTGCCCTGTCCTGCCCTCCACGTGCAGCCTCCCCTGTGCTTTAGACTTGCAATTTTGACAGACTCGAGACCCACAGAAAGCTGCAGGAAGGGTACGGGAACTTTCCACGGCCCTCACTCGAGCTTCACCCTCACCCTGTGGATGTCTCCCTCCACACAGTCAGCCTTCCACACGCAGGGATTGTCTCCCTCCACACAGTCAGCCTTCCACACGCAGGGATTGTCTCCCTCCACACAGTCAGCCTTCCACACGCAGGGATTATCTCCCTCCACGCAGTCAGCCTTCCACACGCAGAGATTGTCTCCCTCCACGCAGTCAGCCTTCCGCATGCACAGGATCTGCACTCTTGGACTCCACTGATGCCAGATCTGAAATACTGAGAAAAAAAGTCTCATCCAAACTGAACATGTAGAGTTTTCTCGTGTTTCCTGAGCAGCAAGGTCCAGCACCTTCCATGGCCTTTGGCAGGCACTGTGAGAGTCAAGCACTGGGAGTCATGGAGAGGAGATCTGGAGCTTCTGGGGGGAGGTGTGGGGGTCCTGTGAAGCACCATGTCACTTTGCAAAAGGGACTTGGGCTTCCCCAGACTCCAGGATTCACAGGGGTTCTGGAGGCAGCCTCTCCCGACACTGCGGGATAATGGTCACTGTTTTCTCGACGTCGTCAGAGTGAGCTGCCGCATCGTGCCCCCAGGCTCCCCGACAACTCCGTGAGACCTTCTAGGAACCAGGACTCACTCTCGTGGGGCCACAGTGGGTGATCACACAGTTGCTTCGACACAGTGCCATGAGCAGATCCAGACACAGGAAGGCCTGGGTCGAGCACCGCGCTCCGTGCCAATGTCCTTTTGGTCCCTTGGGTCTGCCTTCGCCTCCATGGCTTTGGTGCTTTGGGGACACACAGTTCTGTCCCTCGATTTGAACTTGTTCGACCTTTCCTCACACAATGACCTCTTACGTTTTGCTCTTCTGGTGCTGGGGATCAATGCCAGGCTGGCTAGCTGAGCATCTGCTGTGGTGCCACATGCCGGCCCACGGAGTTCTTCCGGTGCCACCCAGAGAAGCCAGCTTCCCGCCAGGCTCCCCACCGTGGAGGCTTTGAGCTTTCTCTCCAGGCAATATACCTCCTCACTGGCAGATGTCCTGTGCCAGGTGTCAGTAGGGCACTGTCCCCAGACACAGACCCACCTCCCAGCACCCTGGCTCTGCTGCAGGCCAGCTTAGGGGCTGCTCACTTGGCAGGCAGGAAGCAGAAAGCTGCTCAGGGAATCAGACCCCAGGGAGCTCGGACCACACGGGAGGCTGTAGAAGTGACTGACTGACACCTGCCGCAACAGCCTGGGAAGGTGACCTACTTCCCTGTAGCAAGGGAGCTGCTTCAGCTCCTGGATGGAAGGCAGGTGGGGGCGCCTCTAGAAGTGGTTTGCTGGTGCCCTCGCCCCAAACACCCCCTCAGCCTGTCCACCCGGAAGGCACTGCTGTGCTCTGGACAACAGCTGGAGGGAATCCACGGAGCGGCCACCTGAGGTCTCCCCTTGCTGCGCTGTCCACAGTGGGGCGCTCACAGTCTTTGGGGTAGACACTGGGCTGTTTAGGCCGCCCTGAGCGTGGCCATGTCTCCAGCCCTCAGCACAGTGACCAGCACACGGTGGCACTCAGGAATGTCCACCCACCAGCTTCAGGGTGTGGGCAGGTGGGCTCACTCCCGCCTCAGCCCCTTCACCCTGCCGCAGGGCTCAGGGGAGGATCCCCCAGGCTCACTGCGCAGTGAATGGACTTGCCTCCCCACGTCCCTGGAGGATGGTGTGTGCGGACGCGCGCACATTCGTCTCAGAGCAGTCAGGGCCTGGCACCTGCTAATTATCCACTGAACAGGCAATGGGGCTTGGATTTGTTATCATTGCCCCCCAGGGCTGCTCCCAGCACCTCAAGGCTGATCCCAGTAGCTACACAGTTCTCCCTGGTTTCCCTTCCAGAAACAGGCGGTGGCTGAGCACAGGCCCTCCTGGAGGAGGTGTGGAGTGGGGAGGGAATCCAAACCCAATCTGAGCTCCTAGAGCCACAGAGCCAGATCTCGGGGAGTCCTGAAGCTGCTTTTAAGAAAGTCCAGTGCCCTGGTGAGTGGCGTTGCGTTGGGATCATCTCTGCGGGGCACAGACACGCTCTGCGGTGGAGCCCTGCTTATCTGTGACCTCACTTGCTCACCAGGTAAGCGGTGCTGAAGGGCAGCCCCCTCCTTCACAGAGTTCCTTGGTGCGCGTCCTGTGCAGCAGGCAGCAGGAGCAGCTTTGGGGTCTTGAAGCCTGACCCGCGCTGGGCCATGCCCTCTGTGAGATCTGGGGAGGCTTGGTTTCTACATCCACAAAACGCAAATAGATCTGTGTCCTGCAGAATCACTGTGAAGCTTGCTGAGACACAGTGTAGTGGGAGAGTGGACTCTGACCATTCTGCGCCATGAGACTCATGCTAACAAATTGAAAAGAACAGAAATCACAATCGAACGTCTGTTCTAGACCACAACGGAATTAAACTAGAAATTCTTTCTTTTTTTTTTTTTTAAGACAGAAGGACAGTGAGAGAGAGAAAGAGAGAGAGAGAGAATCAATTTTTATTGAGTTTTTCACATGACTTTCGCTGCTCTGACACTTAGTGGTGTACATGGTGCTGGGGTTTGAACCCCTGCACTCGAGCATGCCGGGCAAGCGCCGTAACCACTGAACCACTGCTCCAGCCCCTAAACGGAAGCTTCTTAACAGAAGAACAGCTAGGCAATCCCCACCCCAAACCCTGGACATTAAATGACGCATTTCTAGATAACACATAGGGCAAAGAATAATTCCCAAGAGAAATATTGAACATATTTTGAACTAAATGAAAGTGAATACTCAACTCTCAAATTGTGTGGGGTGCAGACAGAGAAAACAGGGCTCACAGGGATATGTATTACGTTGAATGTGAACCCTAGAAGATGAGGGTCTAGATCAATAAACTTCTACCCTGGAAAACTGGAGGGAGAAAAACAATTTACATGCAAAGTAAGAAGGAGGTATAATGAAAATTAGAGTAGGAAATAACAAATTGAAAATAGGAAATTGATAGAGAAAATAAGAACTCAAAACTTTGACAGATCAATAAAGTTGATAGGTCTCCAATCAGGTAGATTAAGGGGAGTGGGGAAGATGAATTACTAATATCAGAAATGAGAGTGTGACACTGCTTATCTTACGGACATTGAAAAGATGCTGAAGCAATACTATGAAGGATTAGGCCCACAGATTTGCTAACCTAGGCTAAATGAACCAATTCCTTTAAAGAAATAATTTTTCCAGACTCACATGAGAAGAAACAGACAATCTGAATAGGCTGATATCTACCAAAGAAACTGACTCAATAATTAATAATCTTGCAAAATCAGAAAGTGCCAGGTCCAGGTGGGTTCACTGGTGCATTCTACCAAACATTTAAGGAAAGAATTAAACCAATTATCAATAATCTCTTTTGGAGGATATAAGTAGAAGGAATCTTCCTAATTCATAACTCATCTTATGAGGCCAGTGTTTCCTCAATTCCAAAATCGAAGAAAACTGCAGACCAAACCTCTCATGAACACAAATGCAAAAATCCTCAGCAAAATATCAGCAAATTAACTCCAACAATGCTGAAGAAGAGTTATAGACCACGTCAAGCTAAATTGTCCTAGGAATGTAAAGCGATTTCAACATTTGCAAATCAGTGAGTATAATCCTTCCAGCAACTGATTAAACAGGAAAAAAACCCCCACATGACCATATCAATATATGCAGAAAATTTGTGGGAAATAAACCAAACCAGTTAACAAGAAGCATAAGACCTGAACAAACACCTCATCAAAGGAGATAAACAGATGGCAAGTCAGTATAGCAGACTATGAACTAAAAGAACAGTGAGATACCAATCCACACCTCGCAGACTGGCCAAAATCCAGAACACTGACAATACCAAGAGCTGGCAAGGATGTAGAGAAATAGGAGCTCCCGTCCACTGCTAATGGGAATACAAGACGCTGCAGCCACATTTAGAGACAGCCTGGCGATTTCTTAACTACTCATCAACTCAGCAGTCACACTCCTTGGTGTTTACCAGGTGAAATGGAAACTTAGGTGTGCCCCCAAACCTGCACACAGATGTCTATTGCAGCTTTATTTATAATTGCCAACGCTAGGAAGCAACCAAGATGCCCTTCAGCGGGTGGGTGAATCTTGAGACTGTTGTGCACCCAGACGGTGGGAGGTCATTCGGCACTGAAACACAGACGAGCTCCTGAGCCACCAAACGATGTGGAGGAGACACAAATGCATATCGGTGGCTGAAGGAAGTCTGTTGGAAAAGGCTACGCACTCTGTGTCCCAGTTATATGACATTCTGGAAAACGCACAGCCACGGAGGCAGTGAAAGGCTTAGCGGCTGCCAGGGGTTAGGGGATGATTGGCTAATTAGAACACAGGACTTTTTAGGTTGATGGAAACCCTTCTGTAAAACAGCACATTGATGGGCATGTGCCACTGTACATCTGACAAGCACTATAGAATGCACCGAATGTGAACTGTGAACTTGGGGTGAGGATGATGTGTCCATGTGCTCACCAGCTGTAACAGATGTGCTTGGTGGCGTGGAATGTTGATGATGGTCAGGTTGCACACATGGGGGAATCTACACTTTTTCCTTTCACTTTGCTCAAACTTCCCTGAAAAATAAAACTGAAAAAAAAAAACCCAAAACAGAAAAAGTAAGGACAAGTACTCCACCAACCAAGCTATTTAAAAAGCATAGCCTCGGGGCTGGAGGGGTGGCTCTGCAGTTATGGTGTTGCTGGGCATGTGCAAGGACTTGGATCTGACCCACAGCACCACGTACACAACGAAGTGTCAGAGCAATGAAAATCAGATGAAAAACTAAATAAAGTTGATTCTCTTTCTCTCTCACTGTCCCTCTCTCTCTTGAAAAAAAAAAGGCAATACATAATGGGGTTGGGGATTTAGCTGATTGGCAGAGCACTTGCCTGGTATGCACAAGGCCCTGAGTTCTGTTCTTGGCCCTTAAAAAAAAAGTCAATACTTAATAACAAGTCAGAGGGGAAAAAATCAACAATAATTATATTAAATGTAAATGCGCTAAATAATTATTTTAAAAGATTCAAACTGTCAGCCTAGAGGAAAAATATCCAAATCCAAATCATATGCTATATGCAAAGGTCACATCTACAATAAGAATACAGAATAGTTGAAAATAAAAAGATGGGAAAAATAAATGCTGTAGAAGTGCCAACCAAGAGAAATGGATATTGCAACATTAAATCTCTACAGTGCCACAGGGGCATGTGTAATACTCCGATCTGAAACCACCCACACATCCATAGAAGGTACAATGGATAGATTGCAATATGCTCACTCAGTGCATGCACAGGAACTACAGCTTCTCATAGCACCTTGGGTGCATCTTAAAACCATGATGTTGAGCAAAGTGGAAGAAGTCACAAAAGACCACATGCAGTGTGAATGCATTTATAAAAATACTCAAATTCGGAAAAACTATGCAATTTTATTTGGGAAGGCCTAGGTGTCTGCACTGTGGGGAAAAGAAAATAAAAAGCAATGGTCCCCCTCTGGAAGGCCCCGTTCTGCCATAAGTGTTCTTCCTGCAGAAGTACCAGGGACTTCTGACAGGTGCTGTATCTGAATGTCAAGGCTCTGCCATAGTGATGAGGGGAACTGCAAAGACCAGGTTGAACAACAGCCTGCAGTTTGAGGCTTCCTTGACACTCCTTGGCAAGGGCAGGGAAGGACTCAGAGATGGGGTGATGAGATAGAGCCAGGGAGGAGAGAAGTAGGCCCTCCTCACCTCCCCAACCTGTGCCATCTGGCTCTGGCATGACAATCCTGGGGACCTTCTTGGACTGTCCTTTGGGCTGGAGTGGCCATATTTCATATCACAGCTGACTGATCCACTGAAAGCTTGGGGTCACAGAATGGGCAGGGTGTGGAAATGCAGGTGTTTAGGCCACCTTCTTCTTGAGTGCTTCTGGCAAGAGGGCCCCATTCACCCCTGGGGTGCAGGAGCAGTTAGGATGGCCACCTCAAGTTTTTCTGTAATTAGGTCAGATCACAGTGGGATTTCAGTAGAAACAGAACTTTCCAATGACAGCTTCAAATCAGTGCCCCAAAGACCCCTCTCTGTGATTTGGCCACAGCTGTGGCTGAGTAGGGAGTTTGCACAAGTGTGCACTTCCACTTAGACCATCTGCACACCTCTTCTGATGCTTCCAGTGCAAGGGTGGAAGCTGCTAGAGACATGTTACTGGGCCTAGGGATTCCTGAAGGGTGAAGGTGATGTTCTCTGTCCTCCCTCCTGCCCTCCTTCCTTCCCTCCTACACCCTCTTCCATGTTGTGTAATCGTAGTCCTAGAAAATGCCAGTGATTTTTATTTTTCAGAGGCCAATTACAGGCATGAAGCCCTGACAAACTCCAGAGAGCCCTGTTTTGGATGGAGACTCCAATCAGACATAATTAAGGAGCGGTGCGGCTGGAGGTAACAGCCCAAGTGAGCTGGTGAGACTCTGTCAGCACCCCAAACTTGACAGGTTGAGAACCTCAAGTTCACAGGCTGTGTGAGTCAGGGCTCTCCCTGCTGAAGCCTGCCTCCAACCCCATCTGCTGCCCTGAGTTGGTAATGACCTCCAAGGTCATTCCTCACCCATGTCCGCCATCTTGGTTTGGCCTCATTATACTTTCCCACAGTATATTCAGTCTTGCTCAGGATTTTGAACTAAAGAGAAGATTGGAGGGGTAATATATTGGAGTCTCTTCTTGTCCTCTGCCATTTACCTATTCCCTTGAAATCCTTGGGCTCTTTCCATCCCACCTGGTCTTGGGAGCAGCCCTACTGTCTAGCTTGATCTTCCCCTCCTCTATGTCAGTGATTGTCAACCAGGAATGATCACCACCCTGGGCCACATCTGGAAACATCTGGATACATTTCTGACTATACAGTGGGGGTGAGGGAGAGTGTACTATTGACATTTGGGGGTCAAAATCGGGGAAGTATCTAAATTTCCTACAATGAACGAGACTATTGCTCACAACAAAGAATCTTCAAGTCCAATGGAAAAAAAAAAGCCCAGGGCCAAGTCTTAGGTACACTTCTGTAAGATTTCTGCTGAATAAAATGGCCTATATCTTGTTACAGTACATTAAGAATGTAAAGAAAGCAAAATCCCCCCAAATCCCAACACCACAGTCTACATTTGGGTGTCATTCCTCCAGTCTTTTCTGAATATTTACACGTGGATTCGTAGACGTGTGTGACCTGACAGAAATACGCTCCTGCTGTGTAACCCATTTTTTTTTCTTGCACTGAACAAAATACTGTGGGCATCTTTCCACTGTCAACAAATGTAGATTTGTGATATCCTTTCTAGAAGCCTGCACACATTCCATAGTAGGGATGTAACGCTTTATTTAGACAATGTTTATTGATGGATATTTAGATCACTTGCGGTGTTTTGCTGTTATAAACAATACTGTGATAAATATCCTTGTATATACGTCTTACTGCACTTGTCTGAGTTAATCCTTAAGATAAATTCTGAGGCTGGAATTGCTGGCCTAAGAATAACATATCCTTTTAGAACTCTTGACACTTAGTGCCAGGTTGCTGCTTGAGCAGGCGTACGAGTTTATACAACCTCCACGAGGGCACAGGGCTCCTGCTCCCTCCCTCCCCATGTTGCTGCGATCAGTCATCTTAACCTGCAAAATTAGCTTTCCAGTACCAGTGGAGAAGAGCCAGCCATGCTCAAAGCTAAGAGTCCATGTTTCTGTTTGGTAGTTTGACTCCTGGGGCTTGATGGAAACTTCCGGAGCCTGACTTTCTGTCGTCTCTCCTTAAGCCCTTCTTTCTTTGTGTAATTCTCAGCCAGGCCAGGGAAGATCAGGGGAACTTAGGAAAACCCAGGGTCCTCTGCTTTGGGGCTGCTGCCCCCACATCCTGGGGTTCTCCTTATTCAGCGGGAAGCTCTCCTTGGTCTCCCTTTCTCGGGGGTGTCTCTGCTCCCTGGCTTTAGGAACCAGGGGTGTGTTCCTGTGAGGGCAAGCTCTAGCTCTGCCCTTAGCCTGAAGCCACCTGCATGTTCTTTATAGTCTAACCCGTCAACTCTTCTCCTAGTGAAGACTAAGGCAGGTCGCCATGCCCCTCTCATGCACAAGGGACAGGATCCAAGACCCAGAGAGGGTGCCTGAACTGCAGGGAGGACCGAGCCCGGGATGTGCAGGGTGTTCTTCCTATCTGTGTGTACATACTTGTGATACAGTTTAGTTAATAAACTAGGCGCAGGAAGAGAGTAACACAATAATCAATAATAGCAAGGGATAATTATAGTCATATATACAGTAAAAGTCATGTGAGCGAGCTTGCTCCCTCTCTCAAAATACTTCGTTGTGCTGTGCCCACCCTTCTTGTGGTGCTGTGGGGCAATGAGGTGCCCAGGTGGGGAGATGGAACGAGGTAGATGACATAGGCCTGGTGACACGCTAGGCTACTACCTAAGTTAACTAAGCATAAGCTCTGGGATAGCACAGCAGTGGCCCACATAACCCAGATTGTTTCTGGACCCAAGTTCATGTGCATGATATATCAACATGACATATCAACTGAGACCAGGTGTTGAGGCCAGGAAGATGATTTTATTGGAAGGGCTGGATGGTCCAGGAGACAGACGAAGGTCATCCAAAGCCCATCTTGCTCCTTGGAGCCAGTGAGGGGTTTTTAAGAAGAGGTTTTAAATAAGTGGGGAAGAGGGATGCAAGTAAAGATCGAATTATTCTTGAATTGCAGGCCACGGGTGTCACGAGAGTTGCTGTCTCTGGTTGATGCGCTCCAGACCTCCCCAGGTTTCTGGAACTCAGATGATTTGTTGGTATGGATGGCCAGCTTAAGCTGTATGCTAGAGACCACATGCTTCCTATCCCCATGTGCAAGAATCCAGGTTGCTTAAGGGTCATGTTGGTGTCCACTCCATGTTCCATGACATCGCTGGTGAGATTGGGCACACCTTTATCTTCCAGGGCTAGCAAATATTTCAACATGGCTTGGATGATACTGCAAGGTGGTTACTAAGTAACCTACGGGTGAGTAGGACACACAGTTTGGATACGCTGGCCGAAGGGACGGTTCACCTCCCAGGTGAGATGGCATGAGATTTCATCACACCACCCAGAATAGCTCACAATTTCACACTTCAGAAGTTTATTTCTGGAATTTCCCATTGAATAATTGTGTTAATCAACTTTTCATCAGTGCGACCCAAATATCTAACAAGAACAGCTTAGAAGAGGAAAGATCTCTTTTGGCTCACAGTTTGGAAGGTTTCCAGCCGTGGTCAGCTGGCTGTTGTTCTGAGCTGAGGTGAGGTTCGTCATCATGGCGGAAGGGCACGGCAGAGGAAGGCTGTTCAGCTTATGACAGCCAGAAAGCACAGAGAGAGAGAGAGGGAGGGAGGGAAGGGACAGTCCCCAAGGGCACACCTCCAGTCACCTTTTTCCTTCAACCATGCCCCACCAGCTTACAGGTCCTGTCACCTCTCGATGGCCATTCAGCTATCAACGAGTTAATCTGGTGGTCAGAGCCTTTGTGACCAATCCCTTCCCAAAGCCCTGCCCCTGGACACTGCTGCACTGGGGACCATGCACGTCATGGCCGCACGGGGCCAGGAAGTGGAAGGAGCAAGGCAGTGCGGGTGCAAAAGGCCATCATAGTGGTTTCGATGGAGGAGGCGGTGAGGCCCGAGAAGCAGCTCTAGGATTGGCTAGTTTGTAAGTTTTCACTGGGCTCCAGCGTGTGGGGACTGCCTCTAGTGGCATGGTGCCTGGCCCTGGGGTGAGAGGGCATGGGAGGGATCCTGGCCATGAAGCTGAGCCGGAAGCAGGACCCCGTGTGCTGCCTCCAGGGCGCACGCTCTAGAAGAGGCTTGCAACCAGTGCCTGCTTCCAGTGCGCTAGGAAAGAGAGGCAGGCACTAGGGAGAGCTACTGCCTGGGTCACCCCTGCAGGTACAGGCGCTGCTTAGCTGAGGGAGCCCCTTCTTGCTGTTGGGCCTCAAGACTTCCACAAAGAAAAGCACATGGGAGAGGCTGATCCATTTGTCCCTGGTTGCCCCTCTCTGCTCCTGTGGGCCATTGCTGTGGTTTGAGTGTGACTCCCCAAAGTTCACGTGTTGGAAACTTCATCCTCAAATTGAAATGGTGGTAGTACTTGGAGGTGGGGTTTTGTTGAGGTGGCAGGGTTGGGGGGGATCATGAGGAGGGAACCCATATAAGAAAGGGAGGGGCCGGGGTTACTGACTCCTTGGCTTAGGTCACACGATGCCCTCTGCCACTTTATGACACAGCAAGGAGGCCCTCCCCAGGGGCCGGCACCTTGATACTGGACTTCTAAGCCTCCAGAGCTGTGAGAAACAAATGCCTCTCCTTCTAAATCACCCAGGCGCTGGAGCTCTGCTACAGCAGCGCAAGCAGAGGCTCCTCTAGCCCTCCCTCCAGCCACTCCGCACACTCCCCTCGCCCACCGCCACCAAACTTACCTGTGTTCTGTCATCTCACGGCCTGCTCCTCATCCATTCCTGAATCTTTGCCAAGACCTCAGTGGGGGCCGACAGACTGTAAGGCTTGTGAGAGAGAGAAAAAATCCTCACCTGGGACTAATCCAAGAAGAGATTCACTGCTCAGAGCCAACCTGAAAAGGACCAGGGATGGCACTGGCTTGGGGGGTCTTAGGTGCCACACTCTACTCCTCTCTTTGCCCCCTCTCTTGCCCTGGCTTTTTGGCTCTGTGTTCTGTGGACAACATTCCAGCATCATGGCCCAAGGGGCAAGAAGTTCCTCCCCTACACCCTGTCAGAAAATCCCAGAGAAGAGTGCCTATTGGTGTGCTTTGGGTCATGTTTCTCTCTGTGGACCAATCAGTGGCCAGAGGAATGGTCAAGACTGAGCTCCCAGATTGCCCCTATAGGGGCAGGAGTAAGAGCTGTTAGAGAAAGAAGTTCCAGAGGCATATTTTGGACAAAGACAATACTCTTTATACTGTTATCGAGTAACATGTTCACAGGGGACTTTTGAGGGTAGAACTTTCTAATGCAAGGAGGTGGAATGATGGGAATTTCTGGCACTGTAAATGGAGTTTAATGGAAATATTCCTGACTTGGGAGGAACTTGGTTTCTAGGCTTTAAAATGACCTCATCTTTCATGCTAGTGTTCCTCACCAGAAAGTTCCCAGGATGAAAAGTTACAGCATTCATATACATATTTCACAATGGCGTGGGAGTTTGTGCTTCTGAAATTAGAGTGTATCCTATAATTACAGTGCATATTTAATGTGTTACCAGGCAATAGAGCAGATCAGTTAAAAACGAGAGCATTTTCATTGGGTGGCTTTCGTTCAGTCCTTGGTTCTATTGGTTCCTACTCATGGGACTTTGCTGCACACCTCTGGTGTGCGAAAATGGTTCTGGCAATATCTCTTTCACCTGGTGGTTGTGAGGAGAAAGCAGGAAAATGTATGTGATTGAGCACATGCCAGACACACAGAAAAGTCTCAATAAATATTAGCTATGGACTCTTTATGAGAGGCCGCAGATCGTGCTTTCTCAAGAGAAAGGGGACTTTCAGGAGGAAATATCAGGGCTCACAGAATCATAGAGGCTGGATACTCAGAACTGGTAAAGGGCAGAAGACAACAGATTTGGGGGAACAAGATTCCGGGAGCACAATACCATCGGGATCTGAATCCACTCTATTCCAAACTTCTCCAGTTATTTCAGACAAACCTCTGGGACACCAAGCTCTGCCCAGGTGCTGGGGTGCTGCAGGTGAGGTCACCGGTAAAAGAGAAATGCAGGCGAGTGTTGCAGGCTCATCAGTCTAGTGCTCGCGCTCCGTGAAAGAGGCTGGCGTAGAAGAGAGACTCACAAGTTGGCGGGGCACACATGACAGCGACCCTTCATCGAATGCCACCTGCAAGGCATGTGCCTGAATCGCCTTGCTTACCTCAACCTCATGCCTCTTCAGCCCGTTTTACGAAGGGATTAAGTGATGAGAACTCAGTCCTTTCAGACTCCAGATGTGTGTTCCTAACCACTCTGCTCTTCCGTGGTGCGAGTGGCAGGAGCCACACAGGTGGGGCCAGGAAGATCAGGCCTGAAGAGGAGGTGCCCCGTGCGAGCAAGCTATGGCATGCACACAGGCCACACACACTGTGTCCTTCCACCGTGTTGGAATGTATGGAATAACTGTAAGTTCACAGGCACACCACTTTCCTTAGTGGCAGCTGACGGAATACTTGTGGGGCACCTGGTAGTCATGACCTGGGCAATCTCATGCTTTTTTATTCCAATTTTTTTTTTTTTAAGAGAGAAACAACTTTATTTAGTTTTTCACATGGCTTTAGTTGCTCCAACACTGAGTTGTGTACGTGGTGCTGGGGTTTGAACCCGGGTCCTCGTGCTTGCCAAGCAAGCATGGAAACCGCTGAGCCACCGCTCCAGCCCCTTTTATTCCAATCTTAATTTCTAATATCTGTAACACTGAAGTCACACATCACACTTTACACAATCATATATATATATATATATATGTTTATGTATCTAATAATTTTATTTATTTATGGCAGTTTCAGTGTCAGCTGGAGATGCCAGCTTGGAGTGGGCCCCGCATAGTCGTCGTGAGCAGGAGAAACTCCACTCTGCTAAAGCCTAAGGACAGAGGTTCAGAGCTCTGACTTTCCTGGGCAAGGCTTGTGATGAGTGACCAGGTGACCAGGTCAAGTGTCATTGTCTCAGTGTCCAGTACAGAGGGTGTCCAGTCCCGGGGTGCCCCTCTTCTCATGGGTCTGGAGTAAGGGGTTACATCATTTGGTGGTCTGGTATGTTTGATAAGCTCACGGGCGGTTTTTCTGCTATGAGTTTGATACGCCCATGCATCGTTGTGCTTCTGATTAATTTGATAAATCCACAGGTGATCATTTTTATTGATGCCATTAATTTATTTATCAGCGTGTGCCTCATGGTTGTGCCAGGCAGATGGTGGCTTTTTACTTGCACAAACAAGCAAAAGGACTGAATTCTAGAGACTGAGGTGGAGTCTCTCCACCTCTGCGCTTCAATTCAAAGAGGAGTAAAAAGCATCTTAGACCAGCTACCGCTTTACAGAATGGATTAGCTCGGGGTCAGGCACGGCCTGGAATCTCTTCTACACGCCACAGAGCAGCTGGGAGCAGCGCCTGGTGTGCTCGCCCCCTGCCCAGGAGAGAGAGGAGAGCATTGCGAAGAGTGAGTCAGCATTTTCAAAGCCCGCTTGCGTGGGTGCAGACTCCACAGCTGCTATCAGTGTTTGTGACGATCTCCCCGCCTTTCAGACCCCCGCAGTACCGAGCCGCCAGGCTCGCCCAGATCTTCACCTGTGTTTTTATACAGGGAGGGCCCAGGGCTCAAGGAGGTGCCGCCCTGAGATCCAGGGCTAAGGAGAGAAGTCAGGACCGGGTCTGTTCAATCCCCAAAGGTGGGCGGTCCCTGCTCAGCCACGTGGGTGGACGAGGACATCAACAGGGAACTTGAGCAGAGCAACGTGGAATTTGGGGGGTGTTCGAGGTGCCCTGCCCAGCCTCCAGGGTCCTTTTTGGAAACAGTAGCTTCCCAGTGCTCCATCAGCTTCCTCCCCGCTGACTTCCCTGGGCCACAGTGATTGGCTCAGAGACGAGCGTGTGAGCCAAGCCTGTCCAATCAGGACAGAGGTTTCAGGGGTTGGAAAGGGATTTCTGGGAAGAGACACCCTTCAGTCTTGACCCTGGAGGGCCTGGGCTGAAGTCCTTTTTCCTAGTTTGCATGCATTTATTTTATTCTAGTCACGTCATGCTGTTGTTATCCCGCCTACACATGGTCCAGGAGCCTTATGTGTTTCCCAGAGCCAGGTCAGAGCCAAGTGGCCAAAAAAGAGGGCGCTGAGTTATGAGAAGGGCTCAGGTGTCCAGGGCAAGACACCCTGCCTGTCACATGGTGTTGTTAGAGCTGTAAACGTCCCCACAGTGACTGCAAGGTTCCTGTCTCTAGGGCCTCCTAACTAGACTGAGGAGCTGAGCTATGGAGCTGGAGAGGGAGGAGGGCTGGGCTTGTGCCCTAGACGGGGAACTTGGGGCTGGCGGCGGCAGGGCAGGACAGCACCCAGGTCATGCGTTGGACTTCTGGTGGCCAGCGGTGCTCCTGCCTGAACAGGCTGGCAGAGCCACTGTCTGGGGGACCGTGTGTTTAAGATGCAGGTCCATGTGATCAGTGCAACTGGGAGGCCAGGGATTCCGTGTGTCTTCACAGACAGCCATCACCACAGCCTCGAGGACACTGTGTCCCAGGTGGGATGTCAGGCATCTGTGTTCCATGTCACCATATTAAAGAGGAGAGTGAAGGTACAGCAAGATGGGCTTCCCTGGGATGGCGGGGGCTCCTTTCGCTGGGAGTAATGGTGCTTCTCTGGAAATCTCCACCAGAGCTGGCTCTAGCCTGGGCTTTGGCAGCCCCAGTGTTGCCTGATGGATTCTTCCACCTTCATCGCTCCTCACTGGGCTGCCTGGTCACCTGCTGGCTCTGCGCCTGAGTGCTGCTTTTCCCAGCTCCCTGAGGCTGGCTTGCAGCCACTTCCCGGGAGCCTCGTTCCCACCTGCAGAGCAGGGGCCATCCAGCCTTGTCATCAGGCTGGGAGCTGCCCCAGAGTAGGAACTTTCCCTCCTGGTCTCTCCTTTGTCCCCAGGGCCTAGCACAACGCTGATCATGTGCTTGTTGCCTGAATACATGAATAAATGGATGAATTGTGTCTGATTCATCCCTGAGTGGACTTGGCTCAGGGCTGGTTTATAGGCACGGACCAGTGATGTAACACAGAGCCCTGGGCTCAGAAAAAAGTACCCGGACTCTGTCACCATCATCTCGAAATTCGTGATGATTTTATCTCTGAATTTGTGTTTTGGAAATGAAGTCTAGGAGGACAAGGCGCCATGCACTGGGGACTTGGTGCCTCAGCTCACACACAATCCTGCCTTCCTGGCCTCCCCAGGACAGTTTCTCAGATACCCAGTCCTCCACACTGGGGCCTCTCCCACCCTGCTCGTGTCTCCTCTCCGTTGCCCTCCTGGTGTTTCTGGTGAGTGGCCAGCCTGAGGCCCTGTCCCACAAGGTCTAGGGCTTTGCATAGCCCTGCCCCACGTTCCCAGGACAGATTAGCCAGGTTAGGTTAAAGGCCTTCTGTGGGGTGGGGCAGCTGACTGTGGGAAGACAGGTGACTGGCAGGATGTCCACCCCATCCAGGGCAAGTGGTGTCCTTCCCTTGACTGGCGAGAGGGGAAACCCAGCACCCTCCCACCCAAATGAAGCTGAGGTCCCCGTCATCCTGGTCATTCTCTCGTGGCCACTTGAGGCTGCCTGTGGGGGCTGAGTCCTGTGGCCCAGATGGTGGGATTTCAGGGATCTGGCTTCTGTGCCAGGGGCCCTGGCGTTTGCTTGTAAAATCAGAATGGCACCATTTAAAGATGAGTGGTAAATCCTCACTAGAAACGAACAAAGCCCCTGCTTCTTTACTGAACGATGTGAAAGAGTGGCGACAAAGATGTCCTGCAGGAGGCCAGAAGACAGGGACCTTCCCGTGGCCCTCCAGCCCTGTCTTCTTCCCTTGAGATGAGGAGCTCTGAGTTTTTCATTTTGTTCTGCTCTTGCCCAAGTTCGCGTTTGTTGAGTGAAAGAATAAATAAGTGAAGAAGTGCTTTTATTAAAAAGTGGAAGGCGTTCATTATGTTCTGTTTCCTGACAGCACTATGTGATCAGGGTGGCAGGCATGTTATGCAGTGTGACAATATCTGGATCATAAGATCACTCTTCAATCGCGTGTGACCGTGTTTCACTTAAGGCTGGGGACAGGCTCCGAGCAGCCAGTCCTTGGGCTGTCTCATCACGCAGACCCAGCATGCTCGGGCAAACCTCGTGGTCTAGGTCCTTTCGCTCCTGTGGCCCCTTGGGACACAGGATGTCATGACTCAGCTCCCCCCACACTCTAAAACAGCAACAAGCTGGTACTGTAAATTCTTTTCTGTTCTTTCTCTCTCTCTCTCTTTTTTTTAAAGAGAGAGGGACAGTGAGAGAGGGAGAGAGAGAATCAATTTTATTTAGTTTTTCGTGTGGGTTTCATTGCTCCAAGACTTTGTTGGGTACGTGGTGCTGGGGTTTGAACGCGCATCCTCATGCATGCCAGGCAAGCGCTATAACCACCAAGCCACCACTCCAGTCCCCCACTGTAATTCTTAAACCAGAGCCACCGTGGTTCTCAACTGCCACCTAGCATTGCTACTGCAGGTAGCTGTGTCTGCACTCAAGCGACATCATGTGATGCCACCAGGCGAGAGGGCCAAGGGACACTGGGTGCCCGGGTGTCACTAGAGTGCTGTTGGTGGCTAGTGACTGTGTGGTTCTGCGGGTCATCCGCCACGCCTCCAGAGCCAGCCTGCTCCTGGCATCCGTGGTCCTGTCTCGTGCTTGCCCCGCTCTTGCTGGAGTAGCTTGGGTCCGACTAATCCTCCAACAGACTTCGGTAGTAGCCTCTGGAGCAAATCGCACAGCAGCTCTTGACGGTTGCCACAAAGCAGGTGAAAGCAGACGGATTAGGGGGTCTTCACCCGCTACGCCAGGAGCACTTGCTGATTCTCCACGGTACCGCACTGCGCTCCGGAGGGCAAGGCCGGAGGGGAGGGACCCTGCCCGTGCTGTGGATGAAGCCGCAGGCGCTCAGTAACTTCCGTTGTCAAACGAATGCTTAGCGCGGTGGACCTCACATACTGTTAATTTTGTTTTCCAAGTTCAGGTTCACTGAAGCAAAACTGACCTACAACCTGCAGTGGAATTCACACTTTTCAATTGGATCATTTTATTATACAAACACGCACAGTCGTGCGACTGCCACTACAACCAAGACGCAGACACTGGCCTCCCCATGGGAAGGCCCTGCGCCCTCCCTTGCAGGCTCCCCTCCCCCGCGGGCCCTGCTGCTGAAGTGGTTTGTGTCATCCAGCCCTGGCTTTGCAGAATGTCAAATAAACGCCCAGCGCAGCCTTGTGTGTCTGGCTTCTCTCACCTGAGCCAGGCTTTTGAGATTCGCCCACATTGTCGCGCGGATTAACAGCCGTTTCTGCTGTGGCTCAGCAGCGTTCCACCGTGTGGACCGTCCGGCTTGTGGACATCTGGGCTGTTTCCGGTTCTGAGTGATCGTGAATGCGGCTGCTCCATGCGTTTGTGTGGACAGGGTCCGCAGGTGCCCGTCTGACCCACCGGGACACAGCAGTCATGCCAGCAGTGTTGCGGAGGACCAACGACACTTGGTGTCCTTGGCCACCTTTCTGATCGGCGTCCCATATTAGCCCATGTGGCTCTAGTGTGGGTTAACCCAGCGGTTAATGTCACTAAGCTTGTTTTCACGTCCTCATTTGCAACTCTTCTTTGTGCAAATATGTATTCAACTCTTTCGTCCATTAACACCAAAAAGAACTGATTTTAAAATTTTCTGATTGAATTGAGAGAGATTTGGAATATAAGTTTGTTTTTTTTAATCAAATTCGTGTTTTAAAAAATTTTCTCCAAGGGGTTGGGGATTTAGCTCAGTGGCAGAGCACTTGCTTAACATGCACAAGGCCCAGAGTTCAGTCTTCAGCCCTAAGACCCAGCTACCTGTCTCCTGGGTATTTTCCCAGAGGAGTTAGAATCAGCACATTACAGTGACACAGCAATATCCATGTTCATAGCAGCTCAATTTACAATAGCTATATTATGGAACCAACCCAGATGCCCCTCGCCAGATGGATGGATTCAAACCTGTGAGATATATATAAAATGGAATTCTTCTCAGCAATTAGGAAAAATGATGTGGCCTTTGAA
>PVKS010019047.1:27068-39157 GCA_004027875.1 Aplodontia rufa
CTAAATAAAATTGATTCTCACTTTCTCTCTCTCTGTCTCACTCTCTTTAAACAATAAAAAAGAACAAATGCATATCATATTGTTACTTTATATGCATTTATGATTATTCAATAACAACTCCTTAATAAAAAAATTTTTAAAAGAATCATCAAAAGACAAAATTTTAAAAAATTAATTGGCCCAATATCTGGACTACTTCTGGACTCTATTCTGTTCTCCTGATCTGTGGGTCTATCCTCGGACTCTGTTCTGTCCGCTGGTCTGTGGGTCTATCCTCAGACTCCGTTCTGTCCTGCAGCTCTCTGAGTCTTTCTTTTGGCCAGTACTACTCTGTCTTGATTACTGTTGCTTTGTTACAAGTCCTGAAATTAGCGTACATGACTTCTCCAGTTTTGTTCTTTTAAAAAAATTTTTTTGGCTATTTTAGATTTCTTTTTCTGCATGAATCTTAATATCTCAATTTCCACGTCAGACAAGGCTGTTTGGATTTAGGTTGATACTGCGTTGAATCTCAACTGTATGGAGTCTTACAGTCCACGGACACAGTGCATTCCCTTGAGATACCTCCCCCCAACCCCATGAGGACAAGAGGTCCATCTGTGCACCAGACACTGCTCAGAGTGACTCTGCCAGCACCTTGCTTTGGGATTCCCAAACTCCAGAACTGGGAGAAACACTCTCTGCTGCTTACGAGCCACTCGGTGTATGCTATTGATCGTGAATGGGTGTCTCAGTACATTCAGGCTGCTGTAACAAGGGACCTGAAGAACAGGCACACACATACCTGAATATCACGCTGCATACCTCCCATATGCACAGTTTCCATTTGTCAATTAAAAAGCAAATGCGTCTATAAATTAATCATAAAATAAATAGAACAGAGGGTTGGAGGGGCCTGGAGAGAGCCAGAGTCAATTTGACCTCTTTCACAGTCCTTCAGAATTGTCTTCCTATTGTTAAAAACTCCAAGATGCCCTAAGAAGAGCAAACCTGTGCCCGGAAGTGGGTGGGCAGGGCAAGCTTTCCTTCTGACAGAGGGGTGTGGGCACCTGGGCGGGAAGTCCAGCTGTCACACTTCTAACCTTCAGTCTGATTGGAGGAGCTCAGGGATACCATCTACGTGATTGGTTAATTTTAAAATTGAGGTGGGCAAAGGGAAGGGCTGCAGTTGTAATGGGATACCTGTTAGAGAATTTTAAAAATGGCTTCTTTCTGGCCTCATGGTTCCCTTACCTAAGACGGCTTAAGTTGCAGTAAGCATGCCTGTGTCGTATCACAGCTAAACTTTGATGGAAAAGAAAACGGATTTTACACTACTGAACTTTTGTGTGTCCTCTGCTTCTGGCCCATGTTTGTGTCACTGTTAGTTTACATACATTATTCATCTGATTTTTAAAATTGTTTTTCAATTCAAAATAATTGAAACTGTGATCATTGCAACAGCAGCAGGAAGGACCTTCTGGAACATTCCCTGTGTGCCAGCTGCTGCGCTTCACAGAACTAACTAACCCCAAAGGCAACCCTCTGGCACCGCCTGACCTTCGTTTTGCTGAGTGAGTTGTGCAGCTGGGGAGCGGGCCTGGGGTCTTTTGTCCAGGGAAGAGTTACCCTCTGTCATTCAGTAAACCTGACCAGTCGCTGCCTTGCGAGCTGGGTTCCCTTGGGATAATCTTTCTGCTCTTCTGATCCTGTCCACAAAGTTCTGATGAGACTCCCGAGTCAGGGTCTCTTCTACATTCTGAGCCTCGGTTTCCTCTTCTATAAAATGGACCAATGCTATGTCTACCGCTTTGCTGGTTGGGAAGACTGGTTAAGACGCTGGGACACAAAGGCTCAATGATGGAGTGATGAGGGTGGGACTCTCTGCAGTTCCTGGCTACTCAATATTTTCCCTGTGTTTTTCAGATCCTTCTTATTTTCAGGAAATAAACAATGAAGGCTGGGTGCAGTGGTGCACAACTATAATCCCAACAGCTCAGGAGGCCAAGGCAGGAGGATCGCAAATTCAAAGCCAGCTTCGGTAACTTAGCAAGGCCCTGTCTCAAAAGAAAAATTAAAAAAGGGCTGGGGATGTGGCTCAGTGGTTAAGTACCCCTGCATTCAATTCCCGATACCAAAAGCAATTGTGTATGTGGGTTATTTGTTACTGCAGCATAACCTCACCTATCCTGACTGATACAAACCTCTCCCTCCCAAAGTGGTTGTGCAGATTCATTGTGAGGCTCCTGTAATCCTCTTGGTTAAGAACCTGGTAGGGAGTAAGCACTCATTGAATGGTAGCTGTAATTATTATGGTAGTGTGTTAGCCAACTTTGCATAACTGTAACAAAATACCTGAGATGTTCAGTTTAAAAGAGGAAAGGTTTATTTTGGCTCACAGTTTCAGAGGTCCATCAACATATCATAGCAGGGAGCCCATGGGTAGAGAAGGCTTATTTACCTTGTGGCAGCTGGGGGACTAAAAGCTGGGGCACTGAGGCCCCAGTATCCCCTTCAAGAGTACATCTCTGGTGACCTAACTTCCTGCCACTGGGCCCCAGCTCTTAGAGGTTGTGCCGCCTCCCACAGCACCATGGGCTGGTGACCGAGCCCTCTGCATACAGGCCTTTGGGGGACAAATTGAAACCATAGCAGTAAAAATACGGCAAGAAGTAGCTGAAGACCGACCCCAGCTTTGCTTTTAGCCCAAGAGACCTCAGCCTTGTGAGTAACTCTGCAAAGTGGAGGCCACACAGCCTCCCTCTGGGGATTACTGTGGGTCTCAGGAGGGGGGCCAAGAGGTAGCATCTCAGTTGGAGACCCCAGAGTCCCACTGCCTGGCTTTGGGTCCCGCTGGTACCGTTTATGGGCTACTGCATGACCTTCAGCATATCGATGTGTACCTCTGCTTCCTCACCTGTGAAATGGGCCTAACAGACTCTTGTTTAAAGGGCCACTGAGAGAATTAAATAGATTAAATAGGGCAACATGTTGAGAAGGTCATGTGACGTAGTGTAAACATTCCATAAATCTGAGCTGTCATTTTTACCATCCACTGGGCACTGTGGCCAGTGTTTGGGGGCCCTGAGTTAGGTCTCAGCCTGGGTCTTATTGGCTGTGTCACCTTGGGGCTGCCATATCACCTCTCTGAGTCTTACTTTCCTCATTCATTGGACAAGGGCAATAATACCCACCCATAGACATTTTGTGAGGGTCAAGTGACATAATGCAAGATACTGATAACGCATCAGCCACAAGGCCTGTTCTTCATCAGGCGCTCAATCAAGGCCAGCTATGATGATTAAGAAAGGAATAAACACTCAATGCGTGCTTTAGTACATTTTGTGTTGCTATAACAAAACACCAGAGGCCAGGTACTTTATAAGGAAAAGAAGTTTATTTAGCTCACAGTTCTGGAGATTGAAGGGCAAGCCACTGACATCTGCTTAGATCTGGTTGGGGCCTCATGGCAGATGGCACCACAATGGTGGGAGTGAGCACAAGGCAGGGCAGGAAGTGTGAGGCTCACTCTTCCTGTGACAGCCTGTTCTTCAGGACCCACTCCCACGAGAACTGGGCTTGCTTCATGAGACCAGCACTAGCCCACTGGGGAGCGCGGAGCCCCTAATGACAGGAGGATCTTCACAGGCTCCGCCTCTCGACATGGCCCCCCTGGTGACCCAACTTCCGGCAGGTCAACCTTCTGGGCCACGAAGACTACACTGCGACAGTGCTCCATTGAGTTTGTCCCTCGTCCCCCACCCACCAGCTCTGTCCTTGTGGTGGCTGTGGCACCACCCTGAGATTGGGGTGCTCTCCCCAGGACTAGAGTCAGGCGAGGGGTGCTGCTGGCCCGTGCTCCCCTTCACAGCCGGGAGGAGCGAGGTGCAGCTGGCCGGACACACTCCTGGGCCCTGGTGTGGCTGGTGGGTGCTCGGGGTGGGCTCCCTCCTCTGCAGCCTCCCCCAGGCCTTCTGGCCGCCTGTGCTTTGCAGTGGATGGTGAGCGTGGCAGCTGGGCTCCGTGGTGGGCCAGGTGGCCGCGGGCGGGCCTGTCCCCTGGGCATTGGCAGCCACTCTGGTTACCCTCTTGGATTTCCTCTGTCCCCGGGCGGCAGCTGGGTGGGCTTGGGGGGCAGGCGGTGCTCCGAGCCTCCGTGTACTCTGCTACTCTGAGGCCTGGGTGCTGCCTGTGCCAGAGAGCCCCGGCCAGGGCTGCCATGCAGGGAGCAGGTCCCCAGAGAACCTGTCCCCGGAGGGTGCTTGGGAGCTGCGAGACCCTGTCCCTGAGGAGTGAGCGGAAGGCTGGGAGCTGCCCGCGGCTGCAAGGTAGGGACAGCTTTCCAGCCCCGCAGCGAGCGTACTACCTCCCACCCTCTCTCCCCCTGCGCACAGGCCTAGGAGGGCCTGGGGGCCTCTGGGAGCTGGAGAGGGCCACTTATTCCTCTCGGAGGACCTGGACTCCTACCTGGCTGGGTGCTGAGGCTCGAGTGCAGCCCAGAGCAGGCGGCAAAGCAGGGCCCCAGGGAAGCCAAGGGGGCAGGGAGGGAGGCCCTGCCCGGTCACTCCAGGTCCTCCTTCTAACAATGGTGCCCACCCCATCCGATGTGTGCTGCGCACTGCCATGTACTGCTCTGAGTGTCCTCTGTCTTCAGCTGACACAGCAATCACGTGACCTCGGGGCCTGAGCAACCCACGCGCAGGGCCCCCAGGCTTGGTTACCGGGGAGGACCCCGTGCCCTCGTGTGGCCTCTTCTCTGGGAAGGGGGACTGAGAAAGCCCATTCTCTGGGGCCTCTGTGTGTGGACTCTGATCCTCTTGGATTCGCACCCCACCTGTGTGACTCCACTGAACCCCGATTACTTCCATGACGGCCATATCAGGGTTCAGGCTCCTGGGCAAAGGGCAAACTCCCAGCCAATGAGCAAGTGCTCACCTGAGTCACATGCATGCAGGTGACAGGACTGAGTCCTGGTGACCACGCAGCTTCTGTTCCTGGGCACAAGCAGGGTTTGGCTATCCAGGCATGTGGTTCAGGGGCTGTCTGTGGCCCCCACTGATTTGCAGGGCCTGAGTAGAATGGTCAGCAGAATGGCCTTGAAGCTGGGTGAACATGGGCCTACATCCTGCATTCGCCCCTCACACGCTGTGTGTCTTAGTTGAGTGACTTTGTGTCCAGCTTCTTTGTGACACGGGAGCAGCAGTACCTGCCACAGAGAGCCATGGGCGTGATCAGGGACACTGGGGGACAAGTACCTGGTGTAGGGCAGGAAGGCTGGGCTTGAAAACCAGGAGGTGGGGTCATCTTTGTGGCTCGGGAGTCGGGGAGCCTCAAGGAGGCGGAGCCTCTGCATTGGAGACTCTAACTGGAGGCCAGAAGTTGGAAGGTGCGAGCCGTGGAGAGGAGGTGGCAGGGGCACAGGCGTTCTTTGGATGGTATACCTGACGCTCTTCTCTGAGACACAGCAGTCGCTCATTCTTTCACTCATCGTGTTTTTATTGACTTTATCTGGGACTTTCTCACAGCTCCTGAATCAAATGGGCCCTTGCTTGCCTTGTGAGCTCTCCTTTCCCACAAAGCCTCTCTGCTCACCTGTGGCCCCCCTTTCAAAAGCTCCCCACCCTGTGGACACTGGTCTTGAGGACTCGACTGGGTGCCCTGAGAAGTCTGTCAGAGGCCCCAGCTCTTCCGGTCCCTGCCAGAGACAGTGCCGCCTTGGGTCTGACTCTTCGCCTCCTCAGAGCTGCCTCAGCGCCGGGCACTGCCCCTTTCTCCTTCCCCTCTGGGCTCCGTGGAGCCTGGGAGAGCTGGGCTGCCTGGGCCTGGGGTGCCCCTCTTCTCAGCTGTTCTCCAGTCCCAGACACCCACCCCTGCCCAATGCGGGGCTTCTTGGTGGGGATTCAGGGAGGATCCAGGCTGGGATCCTGCCCCTGGGGAAACACGGTGCCCATACAGACCCATACAGACCACTAGCACACAAGGGGACTTCCATGGGCCTCGGTGTCCTCACCTATACAGTGGGGAGGCCATAAAGACACCCCAGAGCCGTGTGAGGGCTAAATGCATTCAAATGGAAACAGGGCAGAGACCTGTCCTGGAGCATGGGACCCTCAGTGGCCCTGAGCCCAGCACGCTGGCTGGTGGAGGGAGGGGCCAGTGCAGAGTGGGAGCGGGGTACCTTCTAGGTCTTTCCTTCCGGTGGCTAGAGCTTTGATTTGGACGGGGTCACCTCCTGCCAAAGCTCCATCACTATGCATGAGCCTCGGGGGACATGGGTGCTCACAGGTATTTCCTGTACACCTGCTCGGTGCCGGGCACTGGCTTCAGAGCCAGGTATAGCATTGAACACAGTTCCTGCCCTCGAAAGGCCGGCGGCCCGGTAGGGAAGCAGGGAGCAAAGCAAAACAGTGAACAGCTCTGGTGGTGGTGAGGGCTGGGGCAGCGGACAGGTGCAGTGGGGACATCCAGGAAGTCCTCTCATGGCAATGCCACCTGAGGGTGGGCTGGAGTGACATGCAGGCTCAGCCAGCGGATCTGGGAGAGGCCCTGGAACAGGTGTGTGTGAGGCACCTACGAGGTCCACACGCAGCCAGCAGTACCCGCCGGGGCGAGGAAGGCGGTGGGATCTGAGACAGCGTGGGGCCACCATGCAGAGGGCACATACTCTGAGATGGAGAGCTTCAAGCTCAGGGGAGACCTGCTCCCATCCGCCTTTCAAAGGATCCCATGGTGGGCTGGGAAATGGGGCCCCAACGTGTCCACATCGCGTCTCCACCTGTGACTCTGTGGTTCTGTGCGGTTCAAAGAACTTTGCAGAGGGAAGCAAGGCTTAAGCTCTCAAGGTGGGGAGTCCTGGATTTCCAGGGGCACCCACTGATGGAATCACAGGGTCCTTCCCAGAGGGAAGCAAAGCGAGACACAGCTACAGAAAATGAGAAGGGGGCGTGAGGCCGGAAGCAGGCAAGGACAGGTTCTCCTCGAAGCCTCTGGAAGGACCTAGTCCTGCGGTCACCCTGACTGTAAGTTCAGCAAAACGGATGTGGGTCTTCAGGTCTCCAGAACCGTAAGAGGATGCGTTCGTCTTGTTCTAAGAATGTGTTGGTGGAGATTTGTTACAGCAGCAACAGGACACTCATACGGACCCCCCAGCCGTTCTGCAGCAAGTGGTCTCAGGAGGAAGCGGGAAGACTAACCAGAGGCTCATTCAGTTCAACGATTTCCCAGAAAGATCGGGTGGGGTGGTTGGGTCACTGTCGTGATATGAAGAGGCGGTGGTGGAAAGTGGCTGGATTGTAGACACAGTTTGAAGGCCAAGAGGAACCAGAAATAGGGCAGGAGCAAGAAGCCCAGGGTGGTCTCGAGATTTTTGATGGGAGTGGCTGGCAGAGAGCTGGCACTTACTGAGATGGGGTGGGTGCAGGAAGAACGGGTTTGGAGGGAAGTGAGGGCAAAGTCAAGAGTCACACTGTGTGTATCAAATGTGAGTTGCTCAATAAACAGCCAAGGGGAACGTCCAGGAGTGGATAGGAGAGACCATTCCAGGGGAGAAGAGAAACAACCATGTGGGCCCCTAGTTGGGGTCCTCGTTGAGTGACAGGGACCAGGGTGCCCTACTCATTGGGCGGCCAGCCTAAAGGCGGTCAGTTCATCCACCATGTGGCCCCAGGACCTTTGCACATCATGCCGAGTGTCCCCCGGCACCATCAACACAATTCCCATGCTACAAACGGGACAGGAGGCTCAGAGAAGAACGTGAGCGGCCCAGGGTCACCAGGAGGAGCAGGTGGAGCCGGCATGCAGCCCAGGTCTGTAGGGACACGGTGGAAGCTCAAGGGTTAAGCTGGACACCGGTCAGGCCAGGAAATCCCTCCCGCTGCGGCCTGGGCAGGCAGATGTTGTCACCCAAGCTAGTCTGATAGCGAGGTGCCCCTTTCAAAGGAGGTCAGGATTGTGGCGTTTGCCTGAAACCACCATCTGGGAGATAGAAGATGCATGGCCAGGGAGCCATGAACTTGGTCAAGGCCCCATACATCTGAACGTGCTGCCTCGGGCATCCCCAAGTTCCTGGGGAAACTGAGGCAGGATCCTAGCTTTGTGCTGCTTGAACGCTGACCCGCATTAGCTCCACCTCTGCTCCCCTTGTAGGGCTCAATGCACAGTCCCTCTCCCACCAGAGGCGGGGGGCTTGTGGGGCTCTGGCTGACGTCACTGTACTGGGGGGAGGGGCAGGAGTCCCTGGCTCTCTTCTTTGAATTCTTGCCTCCTTTGACCCTGGTGCCTTCACAGTCTGGGTCTGGCCAGCTGGTCCTCCAAAGCCCTCACACCTGAGCAAGGTAAGCCAGGAGAGACAGCAGGAGCGAGAGAGAGTCCATCAAGGGCACTGGGCTGGGGCGGTGATGTCAACTTCTGCATCTGATGCGGTGTCTGGAACAGGTGCGGGAGCTCCTGCTGTCCACCAAGAATGCCTGTCTTCTCCCCAAAGCCCACGCTGCTGCCCAGCCTCTGGTGGCAGGAAAGAGCCTTTTGTTCCCTCTGGTATCATCTGCCTGCTGGGCTAACAGGCCCTGCCTGCTCCTGGGCCACAGACAGGTGTTCTGCTCGGATTTCACGAGGGTGCATGAATCCCCGAGTTCTCCAAGGCACACCAGGAAGCGGGCAGGCCAACCTTTCCAGAGCTATCATGACAGCAGGACACATGCAGGATTAAGCTGGAAATTTCCAGACTGCGAGCGTACAGAGAAAGCACCTTGCGTGGAGTGGGGACCTATTGTGCGCTGGGGGAAGTGGCAGAGGCCTGCAGTGGAATCAGACAGCTCCAACCCTGCATCTGTCACCGCTGCGTGACTTTGGGAAGACACTTGCCAGTGTGGGCCTTGGTTTCTCCCTTGCAGTTGAGAACGGGAGCCCCCAGCTGCAGTGACTGCCCAGCCGCCTGCAGGGTGCTGACTCCTGGGTGGGCATTCCTCACCCTCCATGGCTGGTGTGAGCCATCCCATTTTGCCGATGAGAACACTGAGGCTGGAGGGAAGGTCAGTTGGCCAAAGTCCTATGGCCAGGAAAGTCCTGCCGGATCTGTGGTCACTGCTATGACTTCTGCCTTGCACCTTGGAGGTTAGCGATGCAGCTGGCATAAACCTGCCCAGGGCATGAGAGCTAGGGAAGTGAGGACTCGCCCAGACCTTCCTGCTCACTGGACAGAGGTGGGAGAGTGCGGCCTTCCCCAGGGACCCCAGGCTTCTCCCACCCTGCCCTGGGCCTGTAGGCACTGTCAGCTGGGCTGCTCCTGCTGGGCTCTTGGCCGCAGCCCGGGAGGCCCGTGCTGGTGGCTGTGGATTTCCATGTATGGACTCCTTGCGGCTCGTCCCAGACCCTGGGATGACTTTGCACACGGATGTCTTTTCCCCCCTCTCCTCCAGCCTCCTGGAAGATGGCCCGTTTGATTTTTATAGGAGCTGTCACTGTACTGAACCCCATCGAGTTCTAGGCGGGGCTGGCCTGGGCCAGGCTGGAGCAGTGGATCGGAGCGGGCCCTGCACGTGCACAGTTGCCCTCCCCGAGCGCTTCACCACTCTGAGCCTCAGTTTCTTCCTCTGTAGAATGAGCGTCATAATGCCTACGGGATCAGTGCGCACACCCAGTGCAGGCATATTCATGCACCTTGTTCTCACGGCATTGCCTGGGACACTGCGACTCTTCTGGGGACCGCACGTGCCCAGTGAGTAGTTACTGCTGCTGCTGCCTCCAGGGGCCTCCACTTAGAGCTCCTAGCATCGGAGAGTCCTGAGAAAGCAAGCAGATAAGCACAGATCCCTGCGAGGAGGGACGCTTTTAATTAAATCATTGCTTGGTGTTTGAGGAGTGTCCTTGGGAACTCAGGAGCATCCTGCTGGGGCCTGGGGAGCCCCACGGGAAGAGGCCAGTAGAGGCCACAGCGCGAGCTGAGCACTGTCAGGCAGCTGTGCACCCTCAGAGCCTCTCAAACATTCCTCAGAGTTAGGGTGTCACTGCCACTTTGCAAATGAGGAAATGGGGGTTCAGGATGGAAAGTGACTTGTCCAGGCCATGCAGCAGAGGGGAACTAGGAAGCAGGAGAGAAGCCCTGGAAAGCACACTACACCTCTGCTTCGGTCATCTGGTGGCAACTTCTGTTTTTCTCTTGGGGAAATAGTCCCCTCCCCTCTGCTCACATGCCCCCACTTGGCCAGTCTGAGTGCCAGCCATGGTGACAGGTTGAAGCATCCTGGGTCAGAGGAGTGCTGGAGCTGGCATGCTGGGGTCTTGCCTGGTGGAGAGTTCTGGCACTGGAGGCAGCAGAGAGGAGTGGTCAAGAGCCACGCAGAGGCCACTGGGAGGGCAAGCTGAGCCCTTAGGCTCTTCAACTTAGAGCCAATCAATGGTCCTCTGGGCTTTAAAGCCAGCGGGAGTTGGGCTCCGCCACTTGCATCCAAGACTGTCCCAGCTTGTTTCATAGTGTGGGGGACAGAAAAGCCCAAGAGACAACCAGGAGGAGGGGAGGCCTGGCAGGCTGCTCTGGAGAAGGGAATTCCCGCATGGGAGAGGATGGAGCTCAAAGAGTCGGGACGCTTCACCAGCCAAGGGTGTTGGCTTCGCTCCTGGCTTTCTCTGTGGGCTGGGCTGATCGCCATGGGCAGGTGGGCCAGGGTCTTTCCTGTGACAGACTGTTCAGCTCACAGAGGTGACACCCTGTGCATTGATTTGGAGCTTTGACTCAGTCCTGCCTTCCTCTTGGGCAGAGCTTTTTGTCCCAGGAAAGGGCTGAGATGGGGCCACTGGGCATCGGGAAGCACATGGATCTGGGGTCTTGGTCCAGGACCATGGTTTCACACAGCTGGGAGAACTCAGGCCCCTGGTGACCTCTTGCCTCGATCCCCTGGGCTGCCACTTCCAAGTCTGAACAGTCGTGTAAGATGGTGTCTGCAGCTAGGTGTGGTGGTGCAGCCTGTAGTCCCAGCTACTGGGGAGGTTGAAGCAGGAAGATCACAAGTTCAAAGCCAGCCTCAGCCTTAGCAAGGCCCTAAACGAGGCCCTGTCTCTAAATAAAAAATAAAAAGGGGCTGGGGATGTGGCTCAGTAGTATAGTGCCCCTTGGTTCAATCCCCAGTACCAAAAGGTGTCCGCAGGATGCATGGCTAGAGCAAGGGCAGAATTGGCCGATGAACTAACAGGAATTTGCGCTAAGCCAAGGGAACAAAGCACCTAGCAAGCGCCCGAGCCAGGCCCCAGTCCTGGACTGTCACCAGAGGGCAGGTGGCTGACTGCCTGCGCGTTTGCAGTAGGGTTGAGCCCTAGCTGCCCCTCGCTGGCCCTGAAACTTTGGTCAGTCTCCCTGGGCCTCTGTTTCCACATCCCTAAAAGGGGGTTTCACTCATCTCAGGGTGGTTGTTAGGCTGAAGTGACCTTGAGTCTCACTGGGTAAACAAGTTAAGTACGTGTTACTTTCACCATTCAACCCTGACCACCATTCTTTGAGGTCACGATCATGCCCATTTAATTGACCAGGATACAAATTCCTACGGCCAGAGAAGGTCATGGTCCAGGGGGGTGGTCTTATGCTGTGGCTTTGAGAGGGGCCTGGGCAGAGCTCACCCTCCTGTGACTCCCAGCTAGGAGATCTGATGAGTCCAAGGAGACCCCCGTCCCCGACCAGTCCTTCCCGGTGTCCCCAGCCAAGTGCAAGGAGAGCAGGACCAGCTCAGGACACAAGGCCTGTACCAGGGCTCCCGGCTGCTGAGGGGGAGTCCACTCCCTGGGGCCCTGGGAGTGCCAGGTAGCACTTGTGGCTGGCTGCTTCTCCTCTGCCCCTCCGGCCCTCGCCTCCAGCTGCGTCTTCCCCACCATTCAGAGTCCAGAGCAGCAGTCCTGAAGGTGGTCCCTGCTTAGAGGCAGCTGACTGGCTGGTGGCTTCCAAGAGACGCCAGGCTCCAGGCCAACTTCAGACCTGCCGTGTTAGTCTGCCAGGGCTGCCATAACCAAGTGTCATGGCTGGTGGCTTGACCAGCAGAGATTTTTTTCCTCTGGGTCCTGGAGGCTGCAGTCTGAGGTCAAGGTTGAGGCAGGGTTGGCCTCTCTGCTTGGCTTGCGGAGGTCGC
>PVKS010019048.1:0-39062 GCA_004027875.1 Aplodontia rufa
AACAATCAAAAGAGTCAAGAGGTTTCCTACAGAAATGGAGAGTATCATGGACTATGATTCCTCAGACAAGGGTCTCATATCCAGAATCTATAAAATACTCAAAAATGTCAGCTACAAAATCACCAACAGCCCAATTGATAAATGGGCCAAAGAGCTAAACAGAGACTTCTCACCAGAGGACATTGATCAAGCCAATGTACCTTACTTTTTGAATGTAAAAGTATGTACAGATATTTCCATGTTCATTAAAGACTTCTTTGTTTAAAAATAATTTCAAATGTTACAAAAGTGTATATATCCATATTTGTAGATGCATATTGTGATGTGTATTGTAACTACTTTATATGTATTGCCTCATTTAATCTTAATAAATCCATGAATATATACTTCTTTAGCACTTCTTTGCAGATTCTAGAGTTTAAGGGACTTGTTCAGGGCAACAGAGCTATAAAGTGTTGGAATGACCTAGTGACTAACCCATGCAGAGGAATCCTAGTATGTTAATGGAATCCCTAAGTATGTTAATACTTGGGTTGCTCCCAGTGTACGTATATGTATATGCAGACCATGCTTTAAAACAATGTTTTGTACATTCACAGTTGCACACATGTGAGTCTATCTGTAGGATATATTTCTCAAGATCAAATTCCGAGTTGGAGGATATTAACATTTTTAGTTTTCATAGATATTGTCAATTGCTTTCCAAAGAAGTTGTGACAATGTGTACAGTTGATACCAGTTTGTGATATTTCCATTTCTCTTACAATCTTGCCAAGACTGTATCCTATCAAATATAAAATTTGGCAGCTAAAAAATGCTGTCTTTATTTTGTATTTTATTTATTTATGAGTAGGATTGGGCATTCTTCCATGTCTTTATAAGCCATATGTGTTTATGTTATTCTGGCAAATGCTTATATATCTTTCTAAAATACCTGAGTATTTTTCTTATTAAATTTAGGAGAGTTTTATATTTTATTTATTTTTTATTCATTCAACATAGTCTTACGTATTGGAGGGAATCGTTGTGACATATTCATGCATAGGTGGGTATTGACAAAATAAGTTAAGGCCAATCCTAGTCCAGGATCTCCTCCCTTTGACCACTCCCCACGCTCATGTCTCCTCTGCTTTACCCCCATGTTATAGATAGAAATGAGCATATACATATGTGTATTAATGTTTGAATTTTCTGATCTTCTATGCCTGCCTGTAATAGTTGGGCTTCTCATGGGAGTTGAGAGTTCCCAGTTGCATTGATAACTCCCCTAATCCCTTCCTCCCATCCCTGACTCCCTCCCTTCTTCCTCCAGCTTCATAGTTATGGTTCCCCCTGCTTATGTGAAAATTCACCTATGTTGAGTTTATTTTTTGAGCTTAGCTAACTTTCTACCTGTCTTAGACTTAACTCTACCTTCCACATATGAGAGAAAACATTTGGCCCTTAAGTCTCTGAATTTGGGATATTCCACTCAGCATAATTTTTTTCCATCTCCATCCATTTGGCTGCAAATGCCATGATATCATTCTCTCTAATAGCAGAATGAAACTCCATTGTACATGTATACCACAGTTTTTGAATCAACTTGTCCAGTGAAGAGCATCTGGGTTTATTCTGTAGTTCAGCCATTGTAAATTAAGCTGCTATAAACATTGATGTAGCTGTGTTTCAGTAGTTTGCTGATTCTGGCTCCTCATAGATATAGAAAAAGCAATTCTCAAATTCATTTGGAATAACAGGAAACTCAGAATAGCTAAAACATTACTAAGCAAGAGAGAGGAAGCAGGAGGTGTCACAATATCTGACCTGAAATTATACTATAGGGCTACAGTAACAAAAACAGCATGGTATTGTTATCAAAAGAGATGTGAAGACCAATGGAACAGATTAGAAGATACCAAGACTAACCCACAAAATTTTAACCATCTGATATTTGACAAAGGGGGCAAAAATATAGTGTGGAGGAAAAACAGCCTCTTCAACATATGGTGATGGATGAACTGGACAGAATTTTATATTTTAAAGAAAATCAACTTTCACCTTTGTTTGTATTGAAAATATTCTCCTTTTAGTCAACCTTGTTATTTATACTGTACTATTTGGTTTTAACAATTCAGAAGTTTTAAATTTTCATGGAGAATCATCATCATGCGCAAGATTTCTGGAACTTCTAGTCTTCATTTAAAAAGTTGTTCAATTTTAGGATTTTGAAAAATGGTACATATTCTTTTTTATGATTATGGGTTCATTATTGGTTCTTCAGAGTTTAATCTGTTAAAATTTATTTTGGAACAAAGAGTGAGGGAAGAATTCAGCTTTACTTTTAGCTTAAATGGATTACTGGTTGGATCATCAAAGTTTATTGAGTAATTTCTCCATTCCCCACCTTTTGCATATATTAACTTTTATATCTACTTGTATATATTTCTAGACTGTAGTTATCCCATAGGCCGGCAATGAACATATCCTTCTACTCCCCCTGCTCCATTTCTTTTCTGTTTCAAAATTTTCTGAAAAATATATTCTCATGTATTTATTTTTCCAATTAAGCTTTTAAAATAGTTTACCTCCTTCTAAAAGGTTGCTATTCTTAAAAGTATCTCACTAAGTATTGGGGTTAACATATGGGAAACTTAAATATTATCATGAATATCTTTAACCAATAATAAGGCATGTATTTGGTAAGTTTATATTTGAGGATGCTAACTCCTTCCTAATTTGTCATATCTTTATGGTTTTGCTTTCCTGAGATATAGTGACAATTTGACTATCTCTAAGTTTCTATGATTTTATTTCTCATTAGACAGAAGCTATTGCACCCCAACCCCATGAAAGATGAGGAAATCTCACTTTTTTTTCTTTTCTTTTTTCTGGTAACAGGAATTGAATCCAGGGGCCCTAACCACTGATCTATGTTTACCAGTGCTTTTTAAGTATTTTTATTTTGAGACAGAGTCTAACTAAGTTGCTAAACTGCTGACATTGGCTTTGAACTTGTGATCCTCTTGCCTCCACCTCCCAAGCTGCTGGGATTGCAGGCATCCACCACCACCCAACCTATCTCACTCTTTTCTATCTTTCTCCAGACTCTCCTCCCATGTTTTGTTAGCTTATATTTAAATTTTTTCTTCATAACACTGATATTATTATTGTATTGTATCTATAATTTATTTAATGATATTTCTGGTTTTTAAAAGAATTCAATGTCTTCTGTCTCTTATTTTAAAATGGCTTCTCCAATCACTTCTTGTTTTATTGGATTTTTAAATTCTATTTTTCTCCTTAAAATATTTGGTTGTCTGTTGCATTTAAAATCAAGTTATTTTATTCATAACACTTTCATATATCTTGCTCCTTTTCTTTTAGTGTGCTCTACTATCTTCCTCTTATTTATTTTTTATGCTTTTGCTGTTTTATTTTTAATACCATTTTATCACAACGAAGCAGTTCATATTGTTGCAGACAATTAGAAAATAAAAATAGGCAAGAAGCAAAATTAAAAGATCACAGACTGACTCCAAAAGACCACTGTAATACAATTAAAAGGATATAGTGTATATCCTTTAGATATTTCCCATGTATTATAAATACACATGCACATACATAATATTTTCTTTTCATCTAAAATATGAAGTTCTCTGTTAATAATCCCAGACCAGCCTGTTTGCATTATTTGTTTGGCAGCTTACTTTTTGGCTGGGTGGCAGTGTGTTCTTAAACTTAAAGGCTAATGATTTACTAAATTGTGTTGTAGCATTAGTCATTCTACATTGGTTTTTCCACAGAATATGTGTGTTCTTCCACTTTGCACATCCTAGGTTTTCTTTATTTTGGCATTCTGATATTATGTTAAAATTTCAGCAGTTTCTAGGCTTCAGGAATGTGTGAAAACTGTCTTGGACCATAGGAGGAGAACATACTGAGAACCTCTACACCACCAGTGGCACTGTCATTTCAGAACATATGGAAAAAGCATCCCCAAGACCTCTGTATTCATAGAGTACATGGAATTGTCTTTATTAGTTATATTACAGCTATTTCCATGGTTGAGAAACATTGTCAATTCTTACTTAATTCTGTTCTTTTATTTTAAGAGTCTCTTCCAGTTCTTTCATTCTCTTTTCACCTCACAAATTCTACTATAAACTTTAATTGCTACATACTAATCTGTGATAGATTATTTTGTTGTTGTTTTAGTTTAGATTGCTTCCTCTCTTCTCTCGTTTTCATATTGGTCTCTGTTTCTCACTTTTTCTTTCTCTCCATGTGAATGCATACAAAAAAACATGTGCATGCACATATATATCTGTACATATGCAGGTACATTCACACACACATCAAATTTTCAACCTTCCATTGTTCATGTCACAAGCAATGAAACATTTTGAGAATAAATGCCACCATGTAAGTACTGCATGAACTCAACCAAAATTGATGTAAAGCAAATTTTTTTCCTCTTGAAAACTCTGAGCTTATTAGAAGCAATGATATTGTATCTATTGAAGGTTAATGGATGGCATTGGAGGAAATCATGCTGAGTGAAGAGTCAAGGGCCAAATGGTGTCTCATTTATGGAGGCTGGACCTAAACCCAGGCTTGGGAGTAAGGTAGACAAATTCATATATTAGATCCATTCAACAGGGGCTGGAGCAGTGGCTCAGCGGTTTCAGCACTTGCCTGGCAAGCACAAGGATCCAGGTTCAAACCCCAGCACCACGTACACAACTAAGTGTTGGAGCAACTGAGGCCATGTGAAAAACTAAATAAAGTTGTTTCTCTCTTTCTCTGTCTCTCTCACTGTCCCTCTCTCTTAAAAAAAATCCATACAACAAAAATGCAAAATGTTAATATTTATGAGATACAGCTGCAAGATACTTTATAAGATATTTGAACAAGCTATGCTGCATATCTGTGCAAAAACATAAATGTTTAATCCTATTGTCAAATATTTTGAAGAATAACAAGGATGATAGGAAGGGAGGAGAAGGGGAAATGTTGGAACTAAGATAAAGCAAGATATATTACAAGCAGTTATAAATGTCACTGTATATACTATAGTAATGTATATAAAAATGTTCTTCATAGGTATAAGAATTATGTCACTGTATTTGGGATTTTTAGAAACAATATAGGACTCAGAAGAAAGGCAAAGGATCAGAGGATGGGAGGAAGGAGGTAGAGGGGTGTAGGGAGGGGATATTGAACAAATTGTGTTGCTGATTTGTGTGCATCTAGGAATATGCGACAACTAATCCCATCATTATGTAAAGCTATAATAAGCATAATAAGCACTAATAAAAATATAAATTAAATTTAAAAAACCTCGGAGCTTTCCAGGTTTTTTTTGCATTTTCCATGAGAGAAAAATGCATTCCATGCAATTTTAGCATAAATATAACAAGGTGTTTGTAAGGTAAGTTGAGGTTTGGATTTCTTTTGAAATTTCCCCAGAGAATCGAGTGAAGGGTTAAATATAATCCATCATGCCTAAACAATATTCCAAAAAATGTATTATGTCTTCTTCTTCTCTTTTCTCATAAGATTTCAAGACAATCATGAAAAACTCAGACAACATGAGGATATATGGCATAGGATGGAGGAAAAGGATTAAAGCAAGGAAAGCTGGTTTTATAACCTATCTGTCCTTAGAAAACCAGGCTAATGAAATGCACTTTTCCCCTAATGGCTTTCATTTCAGGGTACTGTGTGGTTTTCCCTGAAAATGTGATGAATGCTTGCAGTATATATCATTTTGATTTCCTCTTGTTGTCACACTCTGTCTAATTTGGCTGAGTTACTGGCATTACCCTGCGTACAGTGATGGAGAGTTATCACCACCAGTATTACCCGGGATCAGATTTTCTGATTTTATGACTTTAAATCATACCTTTCACTACAAATTCCGTGACTTAATTTTCCTGCAGTTTAATTGATAAGAAAAACAGTTTAATTGATAAGAAATGATGTGCTACTTTATGATATCATAGGCTTGCCTATGAAATGCCTATTACAGAATGTGCTCAGGATAGGTGCTTAGTAATTATTGATTTGTTACTGAATGGATAAATGAGAGATAAGCAGAAGAAAGTGATTTATAGAATAATCATGAGGGTTTGGGCTCTTTAAAATGGACAATTTGTGACTGAAACATTTTAATAATTTCTTCCCTGGTTATTTGGCACAAGTCTAAAACACAGTTCATATTGGGGAGACTTACTACTACTGAGAGAGAGCAATTTTGTGCCTGATGGAGAAATTGTTTTTGGCTAAGATGCACACACACATGTACACTCATTCACACATACGCGTGCACGCATGCGCACACACACACACACACACACACACACACACAGTCGCATTCAGTGCAAAGACCTTGTGGCTTAAATGAGTATTGCTCTTGGTATTATTTGGGGGTCGGGGGTAATAACTGGGAAAAAAATCAGCTTTCCATTTTATTATTTTGTTATTGGGTGAACTCAGCTGAGAGTTGGAAAGATGAGCTCTCAGGCAATCCCTTCAAAGTTTAGAGAGTTATTCAGGATTTATTAGGGATAAGCATCTGGAAGATTGGATGCTTATCTGTACTATTCACTCCCATCCAGCCCAAAATGTGGTTTGAAATATAACAAGATTAGGACTTCCCCATGAGAGCAAGTTAAACCTATCTCTTGTCAGCAAAAGTAGAATTATTGGAGCTTTAAAAAATTACAGCAATTTCACAGCTTCTGGTAATCCAGCCATGTCCAGAAAGTGACAGTTATAATCAAGTATGTTTTCACTCTCCAAATCTTCCACTTGGAAATCAGGAATGATGGAGATTTGTGAGTAATTTTTCTTTCACAATAAATTTAAATGTGATTGAGTTGGTTTTGTGGGAAAGAGGAATTGAATATCTTGAACTTACCTCTTTTGAAACAGACCTTGTATTCTATTAACTTGTTTGACATCATTAAAAACATTCAGTAGATTACAAATCATTTTGATTCTTTTGAGGAGATACACATAAATTATTTGAATGATATTTGCCAGAATGGAGATAATCACCTCATCTTGATAAAGGGAAAGAACAATGTTCTTTCTGACATCCTCCAGGGCCATGTATATCAATTGGTTCTGCTCCAAAAACCACGGCTTTGGTATGTCATATACAAAAGTCACCCAAGAGAAGATGTTAATGCAGGTTCATTTTAAAAAATCAGCATCCTATGAATCAATGACCATGATTCAGGGATTATCCCTCTCTCCATGAGGATCATATCTCTTTTTTTTTTTTAAGAGAGAGGAATAGTAAGAGAGAGAGAGAGAAAGAGAGAGAGAATCAATTTCATTTAGTTTTTCATATGGCTTTCATTGCTCAGACACTTCATTGTGTATGTGGTGTTGGGGTTTGAACCTGCATCCTTGTGCATGTCAGGCAAGCACAGAAACCGCTGAGCCACTGTTCTCGCCCTGATCATATCTTTTAATATAATACAAACTTGAGATAATCTTGTATGGTGATTTTCTTAAAGTGTTAGTGTTCAACTTTGAAAAACTCTCCAAATTCATTGGAAAGTATAGAAAATAACAATAATATGTAATCACTAGCAATATTAAGCACAAAATAACATTTTGCTATCTCTGCTTTGGATAAAAAAAATTGATTAAAAACCTGCACAATTCTTCATGCTCTTCTTCCACCTCCTAATCCTTTTACCTACTTTTTTTTTCTCAGAAGTAACTTTGACTGTGAATTCCTTGCAGGTTTTCTTATCTTTTCCACAAATGTATTTATTTGATAATACTAAATTATTTTGTGTTTTAAAATTTACATAGATGGAATCATACAAAAAATATCATCTTGCAAATTGCTTTCTTGCTCATTGCTTTTTTTGAGATTTACCTATGTTAGTAAATGTAAACCTAGTTCATTTTTTGTATCTTTTATATACTATTCCATTGTTTGTGTTAACTACATTTGAGAGATGGTAATTTCCATGTTCTCACTACTTTATACACTACTGCAGCGATCATCCTTCTACCTGTGTCTTTATATACATACCTCTTGAGTTTCTCCAAGGTAAAGAACATGGATCATTTTTTCTCCAAGGTAAAGCACATGAAGCTTGAAGTAGAATTTCTGGATCATGCACTATTTACATCTTATGTTTTATTGGCTTATTATGTTGCTTTCCAAGTGCATGTACAAATTCACACTCACATCAGAAATAAATATTGAGTAGTCTACCTATAACTCTTGGCCAAATGTAGTCACATGGCTTCCTCACTTTTTGCAGGGGTCCAGCTCTCTGGGAGAAGCCAGTTGTCAGGTTATGAGGATACTCAGACAGCCCAGTGGCAGAATGTATGTGGTGAAGAACTGAGGCTTCTTGCAAGGGACAGCATTATTTTGCCAATCATGCAAATGAACCACCTGAAAGTTGTGGTGAGTCTGATGATGATGTAGTCTTGGCCACCAGGATGCTGATTGCAAACTGAGTCAGTACCACTCAGCAAAGATGCTCCTGGATTCCTGATCCACTAAAATCATGAGATAATAAATGCTATTGTTGTTCTTCTACACCAATATGTTTTGGAGTAATTTGTTAAATAGCAATGGAGAATTAATAATTGTTTCACCAAATCTGAAAGATGTTTGATTCAGTACAGTATAAAATATAGCATACTTGGCATAAACCATGGTCCCATGAGATCACCTCAAAGAAACTATTATCTACCAGACCAAAGTGATGGACAAATTGAAGCCCAGAAAGACATCTGTGCCTCTTAAAATGTTATGAACAGGAAAATAGAACAAAACAAGGACAGTAACTAATAAGAAACTCAAACAGAAAGTTGTAACTGTGAGCACTCCAAATTGCAGTGACTTTGGTATTCATTGGATTCTTTCATGGGAAACTCTAGGGACCATGCTTCCCGTTGAGCAGGGATTTATTTATTTAATTTTATATAACATCGAGGAACAGCATATGTTTCCAGCTATGTGTCAGCATAGAAATACTATCACCTAGTCTTTCTACTTCATAATTATGGGGAAAGTCAAGTAAATAACATGAAAAAAAAAAAAGGATTTGGGGAGAACAAAAGAGCTATGCAAATATATCACTGGGATTATGTATCGGTTACCAGTGGTTTTGCTATGGTAATGGAAACAAATGTTAAGGGCGCATAATCTGGGAGGTCTGTATTTTGCTCATGTTAGTTGGATGCAGGTTGGCTGTGGCTCTGTCATGTCGTCTTCTCACTGGGACCCAGAAGGCAAGGTAGACCGTAGCTGGAGCAGTGACACTTGTGGTGACAAAGGAGAGTCGTGGAGTACTTCCTGGAAGTGACACTGTGTCACAGAGTCCTCAAGATTACCCCCAGTTTTGGTGAATTACCAGATGGACTCACAGGAGTCAACATCAAAGAGTCATACAATGATGTCTCGTTACCGCAAAAGGATACAAAGCAAAATCAGCAAGGGGAAAGGGTGTATGTGGCAAGGTCTAGAGGAAACCAGGCGTATTTTCAAGAGTTTTCTCCAAGTGCAGTTTCACAGGTGGTGCTGAATTCCTTCAGTGTCATATTGTGACATGTGTGAAGCACTGTCTATCATGGAAACTCATGGGCGAATCTGTGCCCAGGGTTTTTATTGGTCATGTACCCACACTCTGGACTCTAGGAAGGGAAGCATGTACTCAGCGTAAGTTATATAGTTTGCACAAACAGTTTAGGTACTGAACCTTTCTAATCAGGAAATGGTGAGGACCTTCCTGAAATACAAGCTCACCAGTGCTAGCTGAGGGCCAGCCTTGCACACAGGCCTTTCAAAGCCTTGAAACCTCAAGCCTGATATGCCAACACCTTTCTACCCAGACACAGAGCACATTTGCTAAAGTCTGGTACAGGAGAGCAGGCCTCACAGTCAAAGCTGACATCAAAGCCCTGAGGGTATAATCCTGTGGTAGGGAGTGGCAGCCCATAATTTTGAACTACAATAAAAGCTACTGGGGAGTATTAGCTATAGATCCTTTGCATGAAAAAAAGAGGGAGAGAAGGAATTAATACCTTCTATACTTATGCATGAAAAAAAGAGAGAGGGAGAGAAGGAATTAATACCTTCTATACTTATGTGTCTTCTACATTTAAATTGTTTTGTTGAAATGAACTGGACTACATATTGACATGACATATAGCAGCAAGCACTAGAGAAACACTGAGTACTGATTAATAATAAGTGATAATTATTCTCTCTGCCTTATAATTCTGTTTCTGCAGATCCAGTGGGTCTCTGATTTGTTTTGGGAGGCAATAGCTTTCATTCTGCTTTTGACTTTTTCTAAAGCAGTGCTGTGTTTGTTAAAGCTCTAAGCCTCTCAGGCACTTGTGATTAGGCCCCTGAAGAGCTGTTTCATGGCCTTTGCTATGTTTTCTTATCACTCTACCTTTTAAGCTTTCAACTGTATTTCAAGTTCTGGCCTGCTTATGGCCCTCGGCATAAATTCCATCTGCAAAGTGGTTTGCTCCAGTGCTTTCCTCATCTCTCTCAATTGTTTTTATGCTTCTTTTTTATTATCTTTCCTCACACTCAGCTCTTTGACCTTATTATTCATTAGCTTAAACTACATGGAACGCATTTGGGGGCTAAAGGTTAAATCAGAAAAAAAGGGAAAGGTGGCTATCTTCTTGGCATGTATATTTACATATTGACTTTTCTATTTTTGTATTTCCTGCAGTTTTTTTCACTCTTTAAAATACACTTGAATCCCTCTCCCCTAAAAAAGCCCCAAGTTGATTGTTTAGAAATAAAAATAAAAATGTTTTCTTGGTAAAAATATCAGCTTTTAACTTCCACTTTGCTGCCCACCAAAAGATCGTTATTTAGTAGGAATTTGCAATGTACTGGAGGGAACTGTGTTCGCAGCATAGTTTTAAAAGATAACATCTTGCTTTTCAATGAAGGGAGGACTTTATATGGGTCTTTATGATTAGATGGCAGAATGTTTTATTGCAATTTATAAAAGCCAGCATTAAAAGAATGCAATATTGGTTCTCCCAGAGTAGGATCTATTTGTAAAACTAATTATCTCCAAATGGCTGCAAATTTTCAGGAATCTGCCAAGAAGATAAATCAGGAATACCATCTAAATGACTTATTGCAGTAAGGGACGCTTCAGAGCTCTTGAGACTTCCCCAAGAGCTACTTAAAACCCTGGTCACTTACCTCTGCTTTCCTTCCTCTCCTCCTCCCCTCCAATCTCTACAGGTGACAGAAGGTCATATTTCACAAACACACTCACACATACACAAAAAAAAAATTAAAAAGACCAATGAGGGAGAAATGCCTTCCTCTCTTGCCTGGCTCGTACATTCAGCTGCTTTCGCAGCTTCTTAATTGCCCTTGCTTTTACCTCAGTGGAGGATCTTGCTCTTCTCTATCCCAAACTGGTCTGCCAAGATTCTTCAGGTATTTTTCCCTCCCTCCTGTGTAGTGTCACCTCTCTATTGTTGATGCTTTCCTTTTAACATTTACATCTAATCAACTTTCTTCAGTCTGAACGGTAGCAATAGCAACACCAGAGACACTTACTCCAGCTTCTGTCTTTCTTGTCATTCAAATGCCTCTTATGAGCCAGGCAAGCTCTCACAAGGCACACAGGGAGATGTCTTGCTGCACTCCCAGTGTAGCTTGGATAAGCGCTTCCAGTTTTGTATAACCACTTATTTTTCACTCACTTCCCATCCAGTACAATGTTTAGCACATGTTTTTTGAGTTTCCTTTCCTTTTCTTTACTTTCTCCTTCTTATTCTGGTAAATACCTCTGTGGGTAAGGGCCTAAAAGGCAAGAAATGCTCTTGTAACTTTTTCCCAATGAAGTGGTCAGGTAACAGCACTGAGAACATAACTATGTGCCAGGCAGTGAGCTGAACCTTTTGTGTGGATGATCTCATTGTACCCTAATGGCAGACTCATGAGACAGAGACTACAATCATCCGCATGCAACAAATGAAGACTAACTTGCTGTTCAGTAACTCACTCAAGCACACAGGACAAGCAGGGGGCATTGCCAATTGGTTCCATGTCAGGACACCAACAGAATCCATTTTTGGGGTCTGCAGAGCACATACCTAGGATGCCAGCCTTCAGGTGGCAAGGGTGTCAATTCCCTGCATAGCTCCTGAGGCCACTGAAATAACTCATCTGTCCTCTTGTGGTTCAGTTCATTCTCTTATCATAGTTGTTTTCAATCTAAGCTGAGCATGGAAATTGTCTGGTCCTTGCCCAGACCACTTGAATCAGAATCTCTGGGTGGACTGTGGGTACCAGAGTTTCAATTTCCCTGAGTGATTTGGGTGTGCAGAAAGGCTTTTTCTTCTTCTGTCCAACATCCTGTTTCCTACTGCTTTTCTTCTTTTTTATTTTCCTCTGAGTGGAGGAAAGCTTGCTTTTTTAATGAAAGTTGATAATCAGCTTCTCATGGATAGTGTTACTGGGACTAATTCTTATAATTATGTTTGATTCTTTTTATTGAAAAGTGAGTACAGCTCATACTTGGTTAAATAAACACTTATGAAATTGTGAAATGATTTTTAAGGGCACCTTATTCCTCTGGACACCAGCATGTGTTAGTTGTCTTCAAACTATTCTAGTCAAATGTTCACCTGAGTCTTAGAAGCATTTGGTGAACCAATGTTAGGACCTGTCAGTTTCTCTACTAATAATGACAGCTGTATGGTATGTATGCTACAAAATAGGCAGGATTGCAGAAAAATCATGAATTTATATGATATCTTTAACACATTATTTATTGACTTTAATTTCCTTTGCTATTCAAAAAGTGTGTTTGAAATCACCAAGCTCCTGAGTGTGCTATATTGCTAGGAGGTAGAAAAGAGTTTTGGATGATTTTTAGGAGGTAGAAAAGAGTTTTGAATGACTTTTCTGTCATTTTCAATTTAATTAATACATGCTGGGAAACTAAATGCCAAAACTAATTTTTGAAAAAAAAATCTCTTCAAAAAGCATCTCTCACTTTGCTAATGTTAAGACTAATCTGTGGTTTACTTCTAAAGACCGTTCCTGTCCTTTTTAATTTTATTTTTATTTTTTGGTCCTGGTGGGGCTAACTGTCAGTAAAAATTACTGTAATGCTTCCTGAATATCAGGCTTCACCCTCAGAAAAGATGTAGTATTTCTAAGATTTATGACAGTAATGCGAGTATCTGGCAGCCGTGTGATCCATTTTGCTGATATACAGGAAGCAGGCACAACTCCAATCTCCTGTTGCACAAACTCAAAGACTGAAGAAACCAACATCTTAATTAGCATAGAAATGAGAGATGTGGAAGTCTTCAGTCCCTGAATGAACTAAGTCCTGTAATGGAGTCATATATTAAAGAATTAGGCTTGATCATGCTTTAAAAAAGCGATTGAAACAAACATTGGCCATTTATGTGCTACATCACTTTATCAAAGGGCATTGGAAAATAAACCTCATTGAGATTTTTAAAGGGCAACTTCATTTTGTAAGATAAAGTTTGTGACCTGTAAAATAAACATAGTTATAGATTTAGCCTTAGGAAGGAATAATTCATACTTTTAAAATATATATATAACTGAAATATGAGTCTTTCAAAATTCAACAGCACAGGACTCAAATCAAATTGAATTTTTATCCCAGTTTTCCATTAACTAACTATATGAACTTGGACCAATTACTTGATCTCTCAGAGCTTTACTTTCTTTTTTCACTGGACTAGACAATCCCCAAAGACTTTTCCAACTAAATTATTTTATGATTTCATTAGGTTTTCTAAAGTAAAAGGAATAAATTGGAATTGTAAAAAAAGAAACTTCTATGGTTTCTTCTACAATGGGTGAAAAGAACCTCACTGCTAGTCAACAGCTGGTGCTACTCCCTGCTGCACCACTTAAATCCATGTCATCTCAGCAAGTTCTTAGTGCTTCCATCTCCTCATCTGTAAATTGGACATTGTACCTTGCTGCAGTGACATGGAATGTGTAGCGGTCTAACAGACTGCCATAACAAAACACCTTAAACTAAGTGGCTTAAACAGAAGTTTCTGCTTATAATTCTGGAGGTGAGGTGTTTCATATCAAGTTCCGTCAGTGTTTTTGCTAAGGACTCTCTTCTTGGATTGGAAATAGCTGTCCTCTCTCTGTATGCTCACAGAGGGGAAGTAGAGAACCCTTGTCTTCTCCTCTTTTCTTATCCTTCTCCTCATCTCCTCCTTTTATCTTTTTTCGCATTTTAGTAGCTTATTGAAAGGTGGATCCCTTAGAACTACACATAATGGTAGCTGGTTAAGTTACCTTGGCCAACTCTAAATTAACCCTTGTGTATTCAAAATATTGAAATATATCAGCTCTTTAGGAAAACTGAAAAGATGTTCATAACACATGGTTATAAAAAATTAAGAATATGACATACTGCGGTTGTTTGGTTTATTTTTCAGTGCTTATTTTTACAAGGTCTCCACCTACCTTATGGTATTAGAGCCCCACTTTTATGACCTCATTTAACCTTTAGAATATCATCACAGGCCTTGTCTCCAGATACAGTCAGATTGAGCTTGGGCTTCAGCAGATTAATTTTGGGGAGACACAATTCAGTTCACAATATTAATATGAAAATTCTTTGTGGACACCTAGTTTTCTACTAATGTCCAGATAATAGCTAGTTGCATAAGTACTCATAATCAATGTTGGGAGACTAACCAAAGCCACAATGCTTTTGACTATTTAGTATTATTCACTAAAATATAAAGGACTCATCCCTTTCGCAATTTAAAATTTTATGCTCCTGAAGCACTGGGAGAGAGACAGGGGGGGGGGAGGAGAATAGTTATAGAAATACTATTGGGGAATTGGGGGAAAATTAGCAAAGTTTAATAAATTTAATAATCATGCAAAAGAATTTTTAAAAATTCTCTTTGTATACACATCCATACCATAAAATATATACCCAATAAGTTCAATGCATCTGCACGTATAAAAAGATGTCCAGGACCCGTTCTAAGAAAAAGAATTGTAAGTTGCAAAATAATTTAAGTGATATGATTGCATTTTTGGTAAACACATAAATTTGGAAGGAATTATACAAAATCAACTATCTTCACTGGCATTCTGAGTGGTATAATCTCAGAGGCTTTAATTTTCCAAGTTGTGCTTTTCTCTGATTTTGACTTTCACTTTAAAAATATGTATTCTACGTGTTTAAAGAAAGCAAAAGATTAAGGGACTACAAACTATCACTAACTCAGACTACCAATTCTTCAGTTTGCATTTGAAATTCTTTTAAATTAATTTTTATTTTCATGAAGCAATAATTGTACATAGTTTCAATATTTCAAAACTTAGTATAAAAACAGAAATGCCTGGCCTCTTGCCACCCACTTCCCTTGTCTCCCTGGCAACTTCATACCATACTTGAAAATTTCACCTGTCACATTCTCGATTCTTTCATTTAGATAGTGTCTCTTGATCTTCATCTGTAGGATGTTTATACTTTTTCCTCCTCGCTTCGACAATTCCCCTTTGCCAGCATACGCCTCTGTCACTTAATGTATTTCATAATTTGGTTTGATTAGTAATCACAGTTTACATTAGTATTACTGCATGACAATTGTTCATAGTTGACTATATAGACTATTATAATGATATTTCCTTCCTTGTATAACTTCGTAATTAATATAGCAATGAATTACCTTCTATTTCATTTACTTTGTTTTCTATGCACATGTAATTATTTCTTTCCCAAACTTTCCCTTCAGTGTTGTAAAAGGCCTTTCGATATGGTCCAACTCAACTGGTAATCTATTCTATTTTGGTGTCATTTTTTTTTCTGGATCACCATTCAAAAAGCCAATAGAAGGTAGTGTACAGAAAGCTAATGCTTTTGAAATATCAGTAATTTTCCCTTTGTTTTTCCCTTTAATTTTTACTCTTTCCTTTATTTGAGCGGTTACATCATTCTATGCTCATTTCCTCAGGTAAAATCAAATATGACAGCCAAAATTGAACAGGGAGGAGACAGGGAGCAGTCTTTTCCTAACTTTGAGTTTCAAAATTTATACTCTGAAGGAAAGGAAAAGATTTAAGATGAACAAAGATATTTTAGATAAGTCCCCCAATAGTAAAAGATAAATGTTCGTGAATCTGGTCTTCCTGCTATACTGAAAGGCAGAGGGGAAATGAAGAAAGAAAGGAGCCTGGAATGACTGGGTGAAGGATGAGCACCCACGGGGGGCCAATTGTCCATACCTGTGAGCACTTCAGAATCTCATGCCTCAGGACTAAGCTAACCAATTTCTCTTCAGCTCCCAGAAAGAATAATAACCTTCAAAAACAGCTAGCATAGGGGTTGTGGATTTAGCTCAGTGGCAGAGCGCTCGCCCAGCATGCGCAAGGCCCCGAGTTCGGTCCTCAGCCATGAAAAAACAAACAAACAAACAAACAAACAAACACTAGCATAATATACACAGAATACTCTAAGTCGAAGACATGCCTGGTGAACATGTGCCTGGCAACAGCAATGACACCAGGCACTTGTGAATCCAGAGGAGGTTGGAATTCACCATTGAATAAACCATCTGGACCTTCTTCACGACATGGGCCAGTGATAAAGCACAGTTCTGTTATAGGTGCCAATGCTTGAGGACAAATTGAGCTGTCATGGAGGCTGTCCATTAAAACTGTGGGATCAATGAATAAGAGAATAAAAGTAATGGGGGATCTGCACATTGACCCTGTGGAAGGAACTAGAAGCCTAAATTCAGGTAAGCCAGTAGATTACTATATCAGATTTATCATTTGTAAAATGAAAACAACAGTAACAGTCTACTCCTCAGAACTGTTGTTTGGTGATGATGTTGGTAAAAGCACATTGAAAATTTAAATGCTACACAATCTTAACTATGATTTTATAAAAAGAACAAATATTTGACCTATTCATTTATTTCTTAATTCAACAAACATAAATATGGTATAGACACCAAATTTGAGCAAAAGATCAAAGGCGTATTTTCACAAGCAAACCCATTATAAGAATTGTAGCACGAGGGAAATTATATCATTTGCCTCTCCAAGTGATTACACTTGAGAAAGGTCACTGAAATGTTACATATTAATTCTAAATACTTGCCTGCTATTTCATTTGCATTTCAAGCTCAGTGCCTGCTTGTCAGATATCATCTGTAAACACTGATTAAGCCCCTGTGAGTATCACAGCATGCTCGTCACCCACAAAGCAAGTTATTAGACCTTGTCCTGTCATCGAGAGCATTCGATCTGACCTGACCGTACTGATTTTAGTAGTGGAGAATTTCTAGAGACTAAATTTAAATAATATCAAGATGCCTCATGAAAAATCAGACTACGGATTTTTAGGAGTATTGATTCTCATTGTGGCTTCTTCTTTGACAATGAAAAACAACATGGACAAAAGGAAAAGCTCTCTTTATGGAAGAATTCCAATCAGTGTATATAGAGAAGGAATAAGAAAAATAGAAAATCATCATTAGGAACATATAATTGTCTCAGGCAAGGTCCACAGATGGATGCTAAAATTAGTTGATAAAAGCTTGAGGTGAAATCAGATATTTATATAATTTCAAATGACAAGCTGGGTGAAGGATAGATGGGTTGGGACCCTCTGACCTTTTTTTTTTTTTTTTGCAACTTTTGTGACAATCAAATTATATCAAGATAAAAATTTCAAAAGATGAGGAAAATTTGTATTCTGACTTTTCTTATCCAAAAAGCTTTCTTTGGTTTCTTAATGCTAACTCTTAAATCTATGCTTGATCTCATGCTAGCCACAAGCAACATTTAATCTTCTTCGTATAAAGCTTTCTATTTCTTTCTTTGCTTGACAGTCCTTCCTGACTGTCTCCTAAAACCCGTAGAGAACAGTTTGGAAGTAAGTCTTGAGAACCTGCCATTTCTGTAGACGTGTGCTAGCAACTGCTAACACAGAGAATTTTTCCACGACTCAGTCCCTTCCTGGAGGAGATGAGCGTGGAAAAGAAAGAAATAGCAGCATGGGATGCTGTGGTGCCATGCTTTCTTCTTATTGTACTAGTTACGGGCATTGATAGAGAAAAGTGTACCATGAGTCATTAACTGCAAACTGGACCTCTAAAAACAATACATGGATCTTGGATGGCGATTGATGCAGGGAAGGCCTGAACAGGCTTTGTGAGGAGGGGAATGCGAGGCAATTGTATGATGCAATGAGCGTGGGGATCTTGGCGCGGTGAGGAGAGGGGGTTCTGTGTAGAGCTGGGCCAGATAGGAGGTTATATGAAGGGCTTTGTTACGGGAATATTACTTTTCTGGCACCAATGTAAACACGGATGATGAATCTTAAGCCAGTGCCAACTCCATTTTTTCAAAGTTAATAATGGAGTTTTGAGAGTTATTTTCCAAAATGCAAATTGGGTTGTCCTCACCTTTTCCACCCAGTCCTCCCTCTTTCCACCTAAAATATCTTAGAGGTCTCCTTTTGTTTGTAAGATAAAGACCAAAACAATAGGGCCTCACTCTGTCCAAGATTAGATGCCTCCCCTACTGCTGTTCTTCCCTGTCCCCTGTTGCCCTTGAGGCTCTGTGTTTCTTTCAGTGTTCTCTTCTCTAACCAGATGTTTGCATATCTATTCTCCTCTGACTGAAACATTTCTCATTGTCTTTAACTAGTTTGTTCATTTTATCTTTCAAAGTCAGCTCTATCTCCTCCAATGGAGAAGTCTCGCTTCCCTTTGGATGAATCTACTCATAGCACTGAGGATCTCAGCTTATAAAACTTTCCATATTTGGATATTCATAACAGACTATCTGATTATGCTTTTCTACCTTATTAGACTGGAGATTTCTGAGGGCAGAGACTATATTTGTGTTTCCCATTGTATTTCCTATTCCTAGCATATAGTAATCAGAATTTGTTAAATAAATAAAATAATAAAACATATTTGTTTTCTTCATTCCCAAGTCACTACTCTATTCTAATTACATGATATTCTGAATTATGAGAAAAAATATGCCCTTCCTTAACTCTGAAATTATAGTATTTCTGGCCCAGTATTTTATAAACTTTGAAATGTTGGTTCTAAAATTATTGTTTAGTTTAAGCTTTAAAATTTTTGTTATTTTACTAATGAGTCAATTTATTTTGATTTTTATAATTTTTTATAAGCCAGGATAGTAGCTGGAACACCCTTGACAGATAGAATCTATTAGCATTTGGGTTTCTGAAAAACAAATCAGATAATTACATTGAACTGAATTAAGGGAGCTTAAATAGAACTTGCTGATCAATAGATCAATATCTATGTGCAAGGCACTTTACTCAGCACTGTGAATTGTTCTAAGCTAAATAATAAATTGTTCCTGCCTGGTCTGTAATCATGTAGGGGATCTAAATGTACCCAGACTACCTGTATTATTTGGTAGACCATGAGAGCTCCAAGTACTACAGAAACTTAGGGGATGATTTATTTTAACCCCAGAAATCTGGCAAGGCTACAGGGGCAAGTAACATTTGAGCTGAGAAGGAAGAATGTGCTTTGACAGCTAGACTTAGGAAAGACAAAGATTCCAAGCAGAAGCAAAATAATAAGTAAAAGTACAAAGCACAGAAAGGATAAAGCACTGTGGTAGAAAGTCAAGTAGCTCATCCAGGCTGGGACAGAGGGTCGGTGGACTGCAAGGATCCATCCAGTGAGCAGACAAGGAAAGTTAGGTTGGAACTAATAACGTGCTGCATTGATTCCATTTATCTGATGGACAATGAGCAGTTACTAAAGATGATGAACACGGAAGCTCGAGATTAAAATATGTGGGTTCTAGAGGAAACATGAGGGGATACAATGGGACGATGACCTAGAGATTAAAGTGGGTGGGAAAGTAAGAGGTGTGTGGAAGAAAACTTTGCAAGAGCCTAAGGAAGCTAAAGAGGACCTGACTGGGATAGTGACTAGGAGATAAAGAACAGAAAGTGTAAAGAAAAAGACTTAACAAGAATTTAAGAAGGAAATTAAAGGATAAAAGATGAAAAGCTTTGATCTCGTGGCAACTGAGGTTAGATTAGCTAAGAGCAAAAATGGTAATGGGAACAGGTTAGTAACAGTTACCTTTTATTATTTTAAACCTTCTGGTGATAGCAATCTTGTTAATATACAAATCTTTTGATGAGGAATTCTGTCATTTGTGTTTGATGATCTAATTTCATCATTTTCATTTTATATGATTTAATATGCATTCCTACTTGCCAGATGTTGAGCTTTTTCTGAATTGAAATACTGCAGAATTTATGACCCTTTTTGCTTCCATTATTCTTTGAGCAATTCAACCCAACAGACACTGAAAAGCATCTGCTCAATACCCTGTGAGTCTTAGATGGATAAAGCACTGTCCCTGCTTTCAAGGAGCCCACAGAAGCATGGGAAGAACTTCAAGTCCAATAACATGATATGGGAAGTGCCACAATAGTAGCAATAACAAAACCTATGATTTTGTTGCTCCGATACTTCGTTGTGTGTGATTCTGGGGTACTAACCCACATCCTCACTCATGCCGGGCAGAACTGTGTCCTTGCACATGCCAGGCAAGTGCAGCAACTGTTGAGCCACCGCTTCAACCCCCCTTCCTTCTTTCTTTAACAGGTACTTTAAGAGCTTCTATCAGGTCCTTGGGCAAGAACAGGATTTATAACGGTAAACAAAGTTGACCCAAGATGTGCCCTTTTGGAACTTATTATGGTACAGGAAGATTACACTAAATAGATAAAGAACAAACAAACAAACAAATAAAATTAATATGTAAATAGAAGCAAAGATATTATGAAGCATTAACAATAATAACAGCAATAATAGAACTTAATGTATTTTAAGTCAGACACTGTGGTTCCAGAGCAGATTACTTGATTTTACATTGTGCTACAATTATAGAAAATAAACTTTCTCAGATTGAGGTACATGTGTATTGTGGTCAGTAAAGACCGTCTAGGAAGATAATGCTTAGGCTGAGATGGAAAGGACATGCAGCTTTGGGATCAGAGTGTTACAGGCAGATAAAATAGCATGTACAATGGTTCTAAGGCAGGAAAGGATTTGAAATTTTCTAGGAATAAAAGAAGTTTAGTTTGAATTAACAACAGTGAACTGTGGTGAAAAGGATTTGAGGAGTTTGGAGAAATCAAGAGGAACCATCTCATACAGTTGTGTAACGCACAAAAAGATTTTGCCTTTTATTTTAGGAGAAATGAGAAAGCACTAAGATTATATAACTAGGAAGAGGTGATATTGTTCTGTTTACATTTAAAAAGTATCAGTTTGACTCCTATAAGAAAAATGGATTAGAAAATGCAAAAAGAGGACATTAAAAGGTTTGTAACAAAATCAGGATTTTAAACTCAAATCCTTGTGACGATAAAGTCAAGGCAGTAACTACCACATTATACTGTTCTGCATGTTGTAGTAGATTTGTAACCTATCAGACATCAGTGATCCACAAATTGTATCCTTCCTTGTCTCTCCCTGCCTCTGTGACTCTCCTTGTCAACCGACTTCCTCTTTTGTTAGTTCATAGTAACATAGTCAAAAATTTTTATAAGAAAAGGGTAATGAAAAAGGTAAAACCAGCCTCAGCAAAAGTAATTTCACTGTCTATAATTAAATGTCTCTGTGTGTGGTGGTATCATGCATGGATCTCACTTCAGAGTTCTGACTCAATGTACCTGAGTTGGATATTTAAATAAGCACACCTGGTAACTCTGAAATAGGTGATCTAAAAACTATAGTTTGTAAGACACCAGTTTGTGATGGAAAGCTTTAGATTCTATCCCAAAAATAGTTTCATAACTTGGACATATCTATCCTATTAAAATTATCAACATTAGAAACCATAAATTATAAGTAACCCTAGAATTTAATAGCCTATATATTTTTGGTAGACTTCTCTCCCCAGTGCAATATAATGCAATACACAGATAATCAATCTGGTCTTTCTTCAGGCAAGAGACAAAAGAATTTATATAAACAATTTCCTGACTGGTCAGTCCTGATATGGTTTAGATATATCATGCAGATTAATAGTAGAAGGTCCCCCCCAAGCTGGGTAGGAACAGAATATTGACTTCCCAATATTAATACAGTGTTACATATAGGACCCAAATAATTATTACCCAATAACTCTTTTGGAGGTGGTTTTATAATAGAGAAAGCACTTACAGAGAAGTAAATAATAAATGAAAGTGAATCAAACTTCTTTACTGCAGGACTTGCACAGAATAATTACTAGCCTACGTACATGGTTATCCAGAAGGCAATAGTAATAGGCAATGAGATGAGTCATGATTATAAATCACTCTAACAATCAGCACCCTAATTATATTTTGGGATCATATTCTGGGGTACATTCTTCACTGAGGCAGTAATCATCTAGCTGGCTTCTTATAGCTGGTGCCTCATAAGGGAGGCTCATATCATTAGTGATTTTTCTGCCACATCAAGCCCCCCTCTTGGTTAATACGATGCATAATCAGGCCCCAAGACATCCAATCCTTCTAAACATATTGGATTTTAATCTTCTACATTTGTCTTAATTAGTTTATCTCTTGTGTTCTCTGAAAATGTACCTTGCATTCCTTGTGTAAGCCAGGCGAAGAATCAAGAAACGTGTTGTTATTTGTTCAGAACCACTTCTGAACTTCTGTCAGCTCTGGGTGGCCTCTTGGGAAAGCCAGTTTTATTTCAAAATGTTAATAGTCTCAGATATAATGTATATGTAACAATTAAAATATGTCTCATTATATATTCTATAGAGGAAGGGCTTTATTAATGATCTTTCCAGATATTTTTGAGAATTATTCATTTACTGAATGACATAAGGATTCATTTAGCACCCAGTAAAGCTAGGCAGTATTGTAGGCTTCAGGGCTACAGTGATACAAAAGAAAATGCTTCTACTTGGATCTTACACTGTAGGGAGTAAGACATAAACTTTCCAGAAAAGCGAGACATGCAATAGACAGAAAGGCAAGTATTCGATAAAGATAAGTTCAAGGCAGAAAAATTAAGAAGAGTAAGGAAATGAAGGGTGATAATGGAGGCTGAGGATGACTCTCTAAAGGTGACGACATGTTACATAGACATTTGGACAAAAGGGGGTTCTTCACTGGGGGTAAATAATTCCAGACTGAGGAAAGAACAAATTAAAAAAGCCCTTCATAGGACTGGAGCAGTGGCTTAGTGGTTGTAGCTCATGCTTGGCATGGGCGAGGACCCGGGTTCAAATCCCAGGACCACATATTCAACTAAGTGTCAGAGAAACAAAGGCCAGATGAAATAAATAAATAAATAAAATGGATTCTCTCTCTCTCTTAAAAAAAAAAGTCCCTGCATAGGAACATAATTGGTGTATTTGAGGAACAGAAAGGAGGATAAAAAATGAAATTAAGAAAAGATGGTATTGGAGAAATAGCAGGAAGGAAGTTATATAGGGCTTCAAACAGCACTGCTAAGTAAGGGCAAGAAGTGTGAGGGAGTAAAAGTGCCCTCAAAATTACTTGCTATTCTTTCATGGACAGGTGGAATTTAACTCCCCTCCCCTTGATTCTGATCCAACTGCAATGACTTATTTATCCCTTTGAATATGCAATGTGATATTCTGGGACAAGAATGGGTCATACAAAGCTCTGCAGCTTTTGCCCAGACACATGGAACCCACCAGATGCCAAGGGAGAAAACTGACTACTCTGAGACCACCTTGCTCTGAGCAAGTCCAAGAGTCATGTAAAGAGCTGTGTAGAGAGATTTTAGCCAACGCTAGCTGTTCTGACCATTTCAGCCTAGCTGCCAAACAGGAGTGAGGAAGTCAGCTTGGAAAATCCAGGCTCAGCAGACATCATGCAAAGAAGAACCAGGGCGCCAGACACGTGGCCCTCCTAGAGCTGTTCCAGCCACCTGCAGTCATTCAGATGACTCCAGCTGAAGCTTACCGAGAGCAGAGATGGATGTTCTTCATTGTGCCTTTTATAATTTCTTGATCCACAAATTCTTGAGCATAGTCAAAAGGTTACTATTTTTATACCTCTAAGTTTTGAGTTATGCACGGATAGATGACTTGCACAGGAAATGATTGGACAATTGAAAGCAGATGGACTTAAACCAGATTTGTATTCTAAAAGGGTAATTCTAGCTGCTGAGTTAGGCCAAGATTTATAAGGGAACAAGAACAAAAGAATGATGATTACTTAATTCAATTGAAAGTCCAGGCAAGAGGAAATAGTGCCTTGGACTGAAGTAGGGGCATAGGAGGAAGTGAGAAGTGGCTGTATTGATATATATTTTGATGATAAGTTGATACTGTTTGCTCAAAATCATAGCCAATATCTTCATCTCAATTTCAGTTTTGAAGGTATTTTGAAAATGTATTAACATGTCATGTATTACTCACTCAGACATGCCAGGAACATATAAACAACTAAGGTTTGTTAAATGAAGGCATCGTGAATCAATATTCTTTCCTTCCTTCCTTCCTTCCTTCCTTTCTCCTTTCCTTTGCCAGACAATGTCTTGCTGCATTGCAGGCTGGCTTCCAACTCCTGGCATCAAGGTATCCTGCCTCAGGACCACCTGAGCAGCTAGAACTACAGCCATGAGCCACCATGCCCAGCTCTAGAAGAATCTTTCTTTGGCTCAGAATTCAGAATCAGCTTCTCTGACTGGTCTACCATTATAAGCATAAAATGAATGTTATGTTTTTATTATTGAAATTTGTAGTGATTTAGGGCATGCCTGGAAACTTTTAAGTGTTTCTTTTTTTTTTCCCACAGAACTCATTTATTAATATGTTCAGTTCTTTCAAAGAATATTTTTAAAGAACCTTCAATGTATATGTTTGCAGATATTTAGCATACAATTGGGAGGAAAAAAGCAGGCATAGTTTTTTTTGTTTTTGTTTTTGTTTTTTGATGGAGGGTTGACTTTTCTTTCTGAAGACAGGCATTTAACTAATAATTATGCCAAATGCTGTCACCACAGCCAGAGGATTTGACTTAGCAAGGTTGAAAAAGTTTATCCTGAAGAAATAAAAAATTCAGATCAGGTCTGAATGCACAATCAGAGTAAATCATTATGGAGAGAAGTGTAAGATTGCTCCAGATAGACAGAAAGAAAGTGCAGTTTCCTACTGTCTCCAGCAGGATATGCTGGTGAAACTTGAAGAAGCCTGCTCTCAATATGCAGTTTGTCTCCCCACACTGAAGCTAGAATAATCTTCTTGAGATCTAAATCTGATGACACCTTCCTGCTTTTATAAATCTAAGGATGGCACCTCTTCTGAAAGTGCATAGATGCGTTTGAAGAAGACTGGGCTTGGGGAGCAGAAAATGAATTAGGTTTTTAACAAAACCATAGCTAACATATTGTTGAACGGTGAAGAGCTGAAATATTTTCCTTTTTGATCAACAATATGACAAAGAAGCACTCTTACTGCTTCTATTCAATGAAGTACAGGAAGTCCTAACCATTGCAACTAGGCAAGAGAAAGAAATGAAACACATCCAAACTGGAAGGGAAAACATTAAATTGTCTCTGTTTGTAGTTGACACATTATATATATATATATATATATATATATAAAACTTTAAAGATTCCACCAAAAAACTTAGACCTGATAAACAAATTCAGTTGTAGAATACAAAATCAACATGCAAAAATCAAATTACTTCTGCACACTAACAATGAACTCACTGAAAAAGAATTAAGAAGGCAATCTTGCCAGGCACACCTGTAATCCCAGGGGCTTGGGATGCTAAGACAGGAGGATCACAAGTTCAAGGCCAGCCTCAGCAACTTAGTGAAGCCCTGCAACTTAGCAAGACCTTGTCTCAAAATAAAAAATAAAAAGGCCTGGGAATGTGGCTCAGTACCCTTAGGTCAAATATCCAATACAAAAAAAGAAAAAGAAAAGAATCCAATTTACAATATCATCAAAAATAATAAAATCCTTAGGAATAACTTTAGCTAAAGAGGGAAAATATCTGCACACTCAAAAGTATTAGACATAGATGAAAACAAAAGAGACACAAAAAATTGGAAAACAATCCCATATTTGTTTATGGATCAGAAGAATCAGTTTCATCAAGATTGGGTCCATATTGCCCAAAGTAATCTTGAGATTAAACTCAATTTCTGTCAAAATATCATTGATACTCTTGACAAAAAGAGAAAAATAATTCTAACATTTATGTGGAACAACAGAGCTAAAGCAACTTTGAGCAAGGAGGAAAAAGCTAGATGTATCACACTTCTTGATGTAAAATTATATTACAAAGCTATAGTAATAAACACAGTACAGTATTGGCATCAAAACAGACACATACACCAATAGAGCACAATAAAACCCCAGGAATAAATCGCATACATGACCAACTAATCTTTGACAAATGCTAGTAGTGACAAGGCAGTCTTCAGTAAATAGTGTTGGAAAAAATGAACATTCACATGCAAAAAAGAAACTGGATATTTAAAAAAAATCATGCAAAAATGCACCATCTCAGAGATAATTAAAGAATCAAAGACTTAAATGTAAGACCTGAAACTGCAAAACTCCTTAGAAGAAATCAGGAAAAAACACCATTACATTGATCTTGTTAATGATTTTTTTGTCTGTGACACCAAAAATGAAGGCTATAAAAATAAAGATGAACACATGGAGCTATATCAAACTAAAACTCTTCTACATAACAAAAGAAACAACCAACAAAATGAGAAGAAAAACTACAGAATATGAAAAAAATATTTGCAACAATAAATCTGATATAATTAATATTTAAAATCTGTAAGGAATTCATACAACTCAAAAGTAACAAACAAACAAAAACAATATAAAACCAAGATAAAACAAAACAAAAAACTCCAAATCAAAACAATACCAATGAAAAAGCCAAAAATCAAAAGACTCAAATAATCTGATTTAAAAATATTCAAAGATTTCAGATATTTCTCAAAAGAAAGCATATAAATAGCCAACAAGTATATGAAAACATGCTCAACATCACTAATAATCTGGAAAATTCAAATGTAAACCACAGTGAAATATTGCTTCACACCTGTTAAGATGGTTATTGTCAAAAAGATCAAAAGACTGTTGGGTGTGGTGGTGCCCACCTGTAATTCCATTGACTGGAGAGGCTGAGACAAGAGGATTGCAAGTTCCAGGACAGCCTGGGCAAGTCAGCAAGACCCTGTCTCAAAATTAAAAAAATCCAAAGGACTGGGGATATAGCTTAGCAGTAAAGTACCTCTAGGTTCAATACCCAATACAAAAGAAAAGTCCTTTTTAATCAAAATGTGACAATTGTGCGGTAGGATGTGGCAAAAGGGAATCCTCATACATGGTAGGCAGAAATATAAACTGGCAAAGCCATTATGGAAAACAGTGTGGATGTTCCTCAGAATCAGAACTATCATATAATCCAGAAATTCAGCCACTGGGTGTATAATAAAAGGAAATAAGATTCCTGTCTTGAAGATATATATTGTACTTCTCTGTTCCTTGCTTCATTGTTCATAAGAGCCAATTATGTGAACAATCTAAGTATCAGTCAAGGATGAATAGCTTAAGAAAGTATGGTAAACACATGCACATACATAGGGATATTATTCAGCCTTAAAGGAATTCTGCCATACGAGATAACACAAATGAACCTGGAGGACATTTTATTGTATGAAATAAGTCAGATACAGAAAGACAAATAAAATATAATCTTACTGATACATGGAAGCCAAAAACATTGAACTCAGAAAAAAAGAGTAGAAGAGTGGTTTACAGAGATCAGGGGATGCAGAAAACAGGGAGATGGTTATCAAAGATCAAAAACTTCCAGTGATAAGATGTGTAAGTTCTGGAGACCTAAGGTGTAGCATGTTCACTATAGTGTTGTTTACTTGAAATTTACAAAAATAATAGAACTTAGACTTTCCAACATTCACATCACACACAGTTTACTTTGTGAGATAATGAATAGATTAATTAGCTTGATTTGGTGACATTTTACAATGTATACATATTTAAAGTTATCAAGTTATACACACTAAATATATAAAATTTTATTTTTTATTCTTCAATAAAGCTGAAAAAATAAAGCCGAAGGAAGAGAATATTTCAAGCAGATGACCGCATGGGATGCTGCTGACAGTCAAGAAAGTCAAAAGATGGTGGAAAATCTTTTGCACTTAGCACGTACAGGAGTAGTAGGTGGTGTAAGGACAGAGTTTTGTTTTCTTAAGAAACATGAACTGAGATCTGTTAACTCTAGCAGTAGGCAGACCTATTGGCTAGCTATCCAACTTCTCTATGCTTCACTTTCTCTTCCAAAACCTCTTAAGCCCTTTTCAAGGATTTCATTTATGGATCCAACAATTTATTGAACTCCATAGATTATAGAACAGATGCTAAGGTCTTTAAGTGTGTAACTAAGTTCTTTAAGAAACTTATGTTCAAATAAGTAAATACATAAAAGATAATTAGACATTGTGGAGATGAAAATTATAATCACAATGGAATATCACTACTGTCTTCATCAGTTCAGGCTGCATTAACAAATTACTATGGACTATGTAGATCATAAACAATAGAAATTTAGGTCTCATATTTGTGAAGGTGGGGAATCCAAGTCCAAGGTGCCAGCAGTTCAGTGTCTGCCAAGGACTTGAGTCTCATAAATGGCACTTTCTAGTTGTGTCTCCACAAGGTGGAAATGGGAAAAAAAACTTTCTGAAGCCTCTTTTTAAGGGTACTAATCCCATTCATAAGGGCTCTGCCTTCATGATTTGATCACCTCCAAGTGGACCCATATTCTAACACCATCACTGGGTGGGGATTAGGATTCCAATATATGAATTTTTAGGGGACAGAAACATTCAGATCATAGCAATCACATACTTTTTTGCATAGCTAAAAATAGCAATAATAGCTAAAATAAAAGGGTAACCTGAGGGATTTTTGTGAAGATGGGAGTGTTTTGTATCTTGACTGTATCAATGTCAGCATACTTTTTATGGTATGTGAAATTGTACCATAGTTCTGCAAGATACTACCATTGAGAAAACTGGAGAAAGTTTAACAGAATCATTTTGCATTGTTTTTTACAACTACATGTGAATCTACAATTACCGCAAAATTTTTAAAAAGAAAGAAATCTAAGTTCAAGAAAGGAACTGAGACATGTACAAGCATGGCTATAAGAAAAACAGAGATAATGTAGAGAGGAAACTTATCTAAAGATGAGAAAATGGATAACTGCTTTATGCAATGGGTGGGTAGAATTTGGACTTGCATGCTTCGGCAAGGGTATTCCAAGCAGAGAAAACAGTGTGAGAGATGAGGCTGGAAAACTGGTGAAATACTTAGAGGCCATGCTCAGTTTCACAGGAAATTCCTTCTTCCATATTCCATATTCCTATAGGACTGTAGTCAAATAAGTTTGGAAGAACAGAATGGAGAGTTTTAGAAATACTAAAGAAATTGTAATTTCATGTGTGGAGAGATCCACTAGAGGGTTTGACTGGGGATTGATATAGCATTGAGTATAGCATTTTGTTTTGACATCAGTATTGAAAATATTGAGGGGGAGAAAAATATATCAAAACCAGGAAAAATAGTGTGTTAGATTTTTGTTGCTGTGAGAAAAACAACTTAAAGAAAGAAAGATATTCATTTTGGCTCAGAGTTTCAGAGGTTTTAGTCCATGGTCTTCTGGCTCCGTTGCTTTTGGCCTTTGGGCCAATGTGAGACAGAACAAGCTGGCAGAAGGGTGGGGAGTGGAAGCTGCTTAGCTCAAGGTAGTGAGGAGGGAGGAAGAGAGAGAGAGAAAGAAAGAGAGAGAGAAGAGAAAAAAGTGCTGGAGTACTGCTGAGCAAGATACACACCCCTCCAGGACACACCTCCAAATGATCTACTTCCTCCAACCATGTCCAGCCTCACAGTTTACACTGCCTCCCTGGAGTCTACTCAGCTATCAATGAATTAATCCACCAATGAAGCCAGAGCCCTCACAATCCAATCACTCCCCCAAAGCCCCACCTCTGAACATTGATGCATTGGGGATTAAGTCTTTAACACCTAAGCCTGTGGGGAGGGGCACTGCATATCATAAACATAAAAAGCAGTTTTGAAAGGATTTAAATTACTAAGGAGTATAGTGGAGATGGGAATGAAGAGATGGTTCAGAAATGAACTGCTTCATAGCTGTATCTTTTTCCCTGTGCCAAGCATAAGACCTGATACACAATAGGTGCCTAATAAATATTTGTTGAACACAAGCACAAGTGGATGAATGATTAAACAAACTTTATCTTTAATTTTTATGACACTGAGATGTAGAAATGATCTGAATTTAAAAATGAGAAGCCCAAGGACTTTAGAGATGAATGAGCCAGGATTTAATTTATTTGAGAAACTTCTTTTCAACACTTCTTTTTTCACTATTTTCCTATCATTTCCTGTCCTGTCCTTTGTCTCTTTAATACTAACTCCTAAGTTTATTCCCAAGCAATACAAATGTAATTGGCAAACTAACTAACTACTTACTGCTGTGATCTGAATGTTTGTGGATCTCCTCAAAATGCATGTGTTGAAAACTTATCCCCAATTCTGAAGTGTTAAAAGGTGGGGGCACTTAGCGGGGATTAGATTGTAAGGGTAGAAGCCTCATAATGGGTTTAAGTTCTCCTTTAAATGAGGTCCAAAAGAACTTGTTTGCCCCTTCTACTATCCAAGCACACAACTAAAAAATGTCACCTGTGAGGAAGGGACCTTCACCAAATACTGACTGTTGCTGCTTTGGTCTTGGCCTTCCCAGCCTCCACAAAGTGAGAAATGAGCTTCTGTTGCTCATAAGTCATCCAGTTTGTGGTATTTTTGTTGTAGCAGCTGCACAGGCTAAGACACTTGCTTCTGGTCGCTTGCCTTTAGCTCTCAGCCATCTCAGAAGCTCTTGTCCTTTCTGGGCTTCTATTTAAGACACTTGTACTGCTTGGGATACTCCTGTTTGAAGCTTCCAACCCAGGTAGTGGAAGTTGTACCTCTTCCCAGACTCTCCCACCATCTGCTTTAGAGATTTACTATTATTTTAGAATAAGCCCACATGCCCTGTTGAAGTCTACGGCATCTGATTTCTAAATGTGGATTACATGTCCATCCTATCATTCCTTTTTTACACCTTCATCTATCATTCATTTTATACCTTAATAATAATTGTTAAGCTAAATTATAATTAACTAAAAATTCAGCTAAATTATGCCAGCAGGAAGGGGAACACCACGGGGTGCCTCAGTGGAGGGGATAGAAAAGAAAGACTTGCAGGACTGGAGTGGATGACTGAGTATCTTAATAAATCTTATCTAACAGGAAGGCAAACTTGATCCAAGCTGGTTCTACAAAGGCAGAGCAGCAGCCATCACTCTTTTAAATATATTTTCTTAGTGCATTATCATTATACAATAGTGACATGTGTTGTCACATATGTGCACGTGTACACAGCAGCTGTCACTCCTCATAGACTAACTAGAAAGGGATAAACAACCTAGCTTCTTAAATAAATTCCCAAAGAAAAGAGTGAAATGGGAAAGTGAGGGCCACACGTCGGCCAGGGTAGGGGGAATCCTTGGTCATTTTATGGTTTGGACAAACTCATGTTTTATCTTTGTCTAGGCAGGCTAATGGAGTGGTTTTGCTTTTATCCTGACCTGTCACAGCTATGGAGTGGCGTTATCTGGTGATAATGTCCTAAGAAATTATTTATGTTTAGTATGGTGGCAGCAGGATCTGACTGTGAATGCCAAGAATAGTAACAACACTAAAGCCTAACCAATCCCACCAAGCCTGCTCCTGGGTGTTGGGGAGACTGGTCACACACCAAGCACACCTGAATTGCTCCTCTTAGTTACTCTAGTGCTTACTATTACTGCTGCCTTTTGTCATAATGTTTAATCAAATGTGACTTCCTTAGTTACTGGGCTATGTGTGCATTGTCTCCTCAAACAGGCAAGAAGCACCTATAGGGTAGTGACCAAGGCTTAGAGCTTTCAAAAGCCCTGGGTGTTTAAAATCCTCTTGATTTAATTCATGCAGTGGAGGCTTAATATTAAGTTTTTAAACAAGTGAATGAGCATATGAATGAATAATTTGAGCACAAATAAAGCTCATTTCAGTTTTTCAATTCTAGAGAATTGAAGAAAAAGGAATCAATTCTTGTTTAAATCAAATAAAAATAATGTTTTCCTTTCATATGCCAAATCAAAGAAGAACTGAGCTGAAAGTAAAGTTGATCAAGTTGATGTAAATATTTGAATGAAGAAAAGGCTTGCTGGGGCATTTGAGACATCAGTAATTCAAATAGTCAGCTAGATATGAAGTATTATTCAATAAAAAATGGAAATTGCCTTTATTTCAAAACTTTATGGAGTATTTTTCTTGCTGAAAAGAAAGAAAACTTATTCAACATTTGCATATTATCTTCTAATACATAACTAAATCTACAATCTTCTTTCCTAGGTGATAAAGAATCCACTCTTTTAATAAGTTTTTGTGACTTTTAATTTTCATTAATTCATAGGTGCATAAATTTGATATTCTATTTTGATCTATAAATTTTCATTTACCTTTTTTTAAACTAGGTGTATTCTTAATAACGGTTAATCACTGAACTAAATAAATGTCATAAGTAGAGCATTTAAAATCAGGAGGAAAAGATATTAACAGTTTAAGAGCAACATGGGCTGAAAATCTGTCTGCTGGTAACTCAAAATATGAAGGATATTATCAATAAGAGATTATCTCTCTCTTTATCTATCTCTCTATCAAGAGATTGGCTTCCAAGATTGTGGGAACTGGCAAACCTGAAATCCACAGAGTAAGAGGGAGACCAGAAATTGAAGTAGAAGTTGATGCAGTCTTAAATTCAGAGGCTGCAAACTCAGACACTCTGGAAAGAATTCCTTCTCCTTTGGAAACCTCAGAGTGCTTTTAAGACTTACTAGTGATTGGATGAGGCCCACTCACATGAGGGAAGGAAACTTGCTTTATTTAAATCAATTTATGCAAATGTTAATCAAATTTTTTAAAAATACCTTTATAGCAACATCTAGACAAGTGTTTGACAAACTGATCAATAGAGTCTAGCCAAACTGACACCAAAAATTAATCATTACAATGTACTTTGGACTAGTTTTTGATGTGTAGGACACAAAAGTGAAAATTTCTCTCCATATTAATAACCCATAAAACATTAAAAAAACCAACTTCTCAATGATATATTAGTGTCAGAAATAATTATTCATCTGTATGCACAGATAAGAACAAAATACTTTGGGGTTGAAGTCATTAGCAAGTCTGTGGTTCTGCTTGTTACTAAAGAGTACAACCTTTTCCTCTTGACCCAGAATATCAAGGTCACTCTGTTCTTGTGAGATCTTGGTGTGCTTGGCCATTCCTTACTTTTTTGGAATGGCCATTATGCCACTAGGGCATAATGCTAGCCGTCCCTTGAATTTTCATAATAATTCCTACCTAACTAATGACAGCTCCTTTTCAAGCTAATAAATACCTTCCTGCTTACATCTTGTATAAAGGTAGTCCCCCATTTCCCACCCGCTAGGACATTGAACAATCATCCTTGCTTCCTATCTTCATCCTTGACTCCTTGGCTCCTTTATTTTACCATTCTCACAAATCTAGTTTTCAAAAAGATTCAGAGAGTTACATGGATGCCTGTGCATTTCATTCTCAACTTCTACCTACGTAGTTTCAATACTGTATTCTCCCAGATTTGCAGCCAGAAACGTTGTCATATTCCACATGCTTCCATTTTGAACTTGTCATTCATTCTTTGCTCCATTGCAATTGAATCCTGTATTGCCCATTTAGTTGCTCTGGGACTTTCTGAGATTCAGTTTTCATGTTCTATTAAAATACAGACAAAACTTCTAACCTCACAAGATTCCTTAACAATGTGTTCTATATACATACCTGCCCACAGTCTCTGTTTGATAAATGCTAACTACCTTACCACCCACTTATAAGGCTCCAAATCTGCTCATGTATCTTTTAATCTGCTTCTAACTCCATATTTCACTCTATTGATCAAATTGAGAAATGTCATTTTCTACCATTGTTAGGATCAAGATAATGGAGGGTGACAGGGAGAAGATTGGAACACGTTTTCACTCCATTGTAGGAACATCCAAGCTAAACCTGAGAGATAACAACAGGTACTGAAAGGTTCCCCAATCAAGTGGTACCACTTGGAGGTACAGCAGCAGGTAGCTGTTGGGAGGTAGAGGGTCAATGTGAAAGAAAAGTGAAATAATGAGGACTCTAAAAATAAACTGAAAATTTGAGTTAAAGTGGAATCAAGCTTGCTCAAGGGCAATTATTGTACTTTTAAAATTTTGTTTGCAAATGTAATATCTAGAGGTGAGACAAGAATATTTCATGTACTATTCTTTTAGGTAAAACCTAAAAGGAACAGTGTTCATAATTTTTCAGTTTGTAAGGATGTTCTGTGAGACAGTGCATTGTTTAGAGTACATGACATTTGCCATCATGATATTAGACTATTAAGCAGTGCTGAAGTCACCTAACTTGCTAACAGATGGCAAAACTGTAGAATGCACAAATGACATTAATTTGTCAAGAAGTATGTGAGAGAGTGTTCAGGCCCATAGAGAGTAATACACGTACTGGTATATTGGAATATGCCCGTAGACCTGCATATTGTAAGTATTTGGAAAAGCTAAAATTGTTACTTTCTAATTTTATAATATTTCAAGTAATTTTTATTTTTAAATGTGGAGGACAGATTGTGATGACAGTATTGATGATGTTATGTTGAAATCCATAGCTGTGTTAGCTGGGTGCCTATTGCATGTTTTATATCTTTCTCTTAGAACACTCGCTCTGTTTGAGGTTAATTTATGTACTTGCATCATTCACTAAATGTGAGCCCTTTGATGGTAGACTCATATCATTCTTCTTATTTTGGTGCCTGGCATCAAGAGGACACTTACTAGATATTCACTGTATTAAGCTTTACTAAGTAGTGAAAGGAAATAACTCCATCGAATCATGATTGTAGTGCATCCTGAGTCCAAGGCTTTATATTTTTTTTAAAGAGGGGGAGAGAATGAGAGAGTAAAGGAGAAAATCAATTTTATTTATTTTTCCATCTGGCTTTTGTTTCTCTGACACTTAGTAGTATACGTGGTGCTGGGGTTTGAACCCAGGTCCTTGCACATTCCAGGCAAGTGCTATAACTGCTGAGACACTCTTCCAGCCCCCCAAGGTTCTATGTTAATTCACATACTTCGTTAAAGTAATTTGGCCATGGGCCCTGTCCGCATGTTTCTCAGAGTGGGCTAAATTGAGAATTTCAGTGTTTATTCCACATTGCTCCGATCTTCCCTTTCCAGATGACCTGGGTGTTTAAGAATTATTTCCTATTAGGCATGCTCCTGAATGCTCACTCATAATTCCGAGCATGGGAAAGCTGATCATAACTTAGTCATCCAGCCAACTGTGGTAGTCCGACTGCACTAAAGAGCTGAGTCAGGGCTGGAGCGGTGGCTCAGAGGTCATGGCGCTTGTGCCTTGGCATGCTCAAGGACATGGGTTCAAACCCCAACACCATGTATGCAATGAAAGCCACATGAAAACCTAAATAAAATTGATTGTCTCTTTCTCATAGTCAGTCTATCTCCTTAAAAAATGAGAGAGGGACAGTGAGAAAGAGTGTATCAATTTTATTTAATTTTTCATGTGGCCTTTGTTGCTTCAACACCTGGTTGTGTATATGGTGCTAGGGTTTGAACTCATGTCCTTGTGCATGCCAGGCAAGCTCTGCAACCACTGAGCAACCACTCCAGTCCCATCCTTCTCTCTTAAAAAAAAAAAAATTGAGTGACTCAACTTGATATTCCAGAAAGGAAAAAAGGAACATCATTAACTTATGTACGAGATCTATACTTTAATTACACAAGCAAAGGAAAAGTGAAGTTAAATGCTATATTGTATCCTTATATATTTATGAATTATGTAGTCAGGTCCCTTAACTTTAGAAAAGGGTGTGATATACTAAAGAGAATTCTCAAATAATTTTAGTCATTTTTTGCTATTCACAAGCAAGTCAATTAAATGACAGATTGCTAGGATTTTAAAAGGACATATGCTTTAATTTTTTACGACTTTTGAAATTTCAGGCATCAAAAATGGTTTTAGAAATGGACTATAAAAAAGTAATTGATTTTTTTTCTCAATTCCAAGTGCCAAATTATAGGCAGTGGTAAGGTATTCATGAGTTTTCGTTCTTGCAGCAAATATGTATAGTTGGCAACATTTTCACCCATGACAACTCAACTAATGACCTCCTTGAGATTCAACAAAAAATTATGGAAATGGTATTTAATCTTCTAGAAATATTCTTGCATTTAAAAAATTTAACAACTTTGGTTATATGTATATTAGAAAGTAAATCTATAAAAAACACCTGAAAGCAATCGTAAAGTTGAGGACATTTTGTACCTTTATACATATCTTCTCATTTTTGGATTGGGCACTAACAACAATCTCAACAAAATGGCTAATTTAAATGCCAAGGCTAACAGTATAACAATTCTCCGATAAAGAAAAATCATACCACACACAAAATCAGATGGAGGCTTCTATTAGGATTTTTAAGCAGCTGCTGATTAGTCTCAGAATAAGATTTCCAGAGGTAGAAGCAATAAGCCGCTGGTGACAGGATAAAGGTGAAAGGAGACAGTTGACTCCTGGATGTCTCTGCGCTTTCCTGAGTCATTGTCACTGAAATCCGTCATTGTTTAAATACAATCAAACCTCTAAAGTATGGTTATTTTAGTTCCTGCTCTTAAAGTTTAGACTGTAAACTTCTGAAGGGAGACACTGTCTGTCTCCAGCTATTTTCAAAGGTGCAAGTTTGTTTTACTGTATTCTTAGGGCTATTTGTTGAACTGAACCAGGGTACAGCAAGACTTCTGTAGTTTCCATAATAAAAGACCTCTGGCCCCAAACCAATACCTTCAGTGTTATTCACATACTAAAATTAAATTGTATCAGTTATATGTGAAGGTAAAATACAATGACAAGATGGAGAGAGTGTTTAAAACCATTTGTGTGACATGTGTAAGAAAATTTATTCTATGTCCCTTAGCTCACTTGTTCATTCAGATACTTTTCTGTATTTACTGAACTAAAATGTGGATAGCAGATCCTGTGTTTTCTGGAATAAGATCTTCAGTGAAAGATCTGCTCTTTGGTGCTCATTAATCACTTATTTTATCTGCATAGAAACAGTCACAAATAGATGGAAAGGTATTCATTTTCATAAATTGAAGATAATATTGTTAAATGTCAACTATACCCAGCCATCTACAAATTCAATGTAATCCCTATTAAATTTTCAATGACAGGTTTTTTTTTTTCCTTCCTAAAAAGAAAATCCTTTCTAAAACTCATTTGGAATCGCAAAGGTCTCTGAATAGTCAAAACAATCTTCAAAAAAGAAGAACAAAGTTAAAAATCTTGTATTCCCTGATTCAAAAACTTACTATAAAGCCACACAGTGATCAAAAGTGCAGTAATGACATAAAAATAGTCATATAAATCAAAGGAATATAATAAGGAGTCCAGAATAACTCCTCATGTTTATGGTCAAATGATTTTTGTCAATATTGCTAAAATCATTCAGTGGGGAAAGGGAAAAGACCCCCCCTTTTTTTTTTAATAAATGATTGTGGAAAAGCTGTAACTCTACATGTGAAATAATGAAATTGGGCCCTTAATTTATACCAGGTAAAAATTAACTCAACACAGATTAAAGACCTAAACATAAAGCTGAAACTACAAATTCTTAGAAGAATATGGTACAAAATCTTTGTGATATTGGATTTGGCAATGATTTCCTCCATACAATACCAAATGCATAGGAAACCACAAAAATATAAATTGGATTTCATAAAAATTGAAAATATCTTGTGCATCAAAGGACACTTTTAAGAAAATGAGGGACTGGAATGGTTGCTTGATGGTTGGAGTGCTTGCCTGGCATGTACAAGGACCCAGATTTGAACTCCAGCACCATATACACAATTAAGTGTTAGAGAAACAAAGGTCAGCTGAAAAAAATAGATAAAATTGATTCTGTCTTTCTCTCTCTCTCCCTTTCTCTCTCTTAAAAAAAAATGAAAAGGTAATCCACAGAATGGGAGAATATATTTGTAAACAATATATCTGGTAAAGGATTAAAATCTACAATATGTAAAGAACGTATAAACCTCAGAACAACAGAAAACCCAACAATGTCCCCCCAAAAAAAAAACAAACAAAAGAATGAAATAGATCATTTCTCTAAGAACATGCACTAACTACCAACAAGCCCATGTAAAGATATTAAACACCACCAATCACTAGAGAAATCCAAGTTTAAAATCACGGTGAAATACCCTTCACACTTACTGGGATGAATATTATAAAGAAAAACAAACTAAAAAACCTGAAAACAAATGTTGGTGATGATGTGGATAAATTGGAACTTTTGGGAACTATTTGTGGGAATGTAATATGGTGCAGCTTTATTGGAAAGTATAATGGCATATAATCCATAATGTCCCAGAAATTACATTCCTGTGTATATACCCAAAATCCTGAAGCAGGGGCTTGAACAGACGTTTGTGTAACCCTGTTTATAGTAACGTTATTCACAATATCCAAAATGTGGAAACAATCTAAATGTCTACTAATTGATGCATGAATAATCAAAATGTGCTATATATATGATCGAATATTATTCAGCCCTAAAAAAGAATAGAATTCTCACAAATACTCAGCGTGAATTAACCTTAAAAACATTGGCCTAATTGAAAGGGGCCAGTCACCAAAGAACAAATATTGCATAATTCTGCTTACATGAATTATCTACAATAGATTGAATTCATAGAAGTAGTAGAATGGTAGCTGCTAGAGGTTAGGAGTTAAAGGG
>PVKS010019049.1:0-39060 GCA_004027875.1 Aplodontia rufa
TTTTTTACTTTCTAAATATTAGGAAAGGATTTCTAAAAATTATTTTTGTTATATGAAAATTACATTTTAAATAGAATATCCAAATGGTATAAAAAACAAGTATATGTTGGCATAGAGTCAAACATAAACAACTAAATGAATAGCACGAGCTTAACGATGCTAAACTGAATTGGCTGTTTTAGCTTTAACGATCAACGTTAGAAATAATAGTTGTAACCCATGGTTGATACTATATATTATTTTGTGAGACTACCAAGAGTAAAGTTTCTTGAATTTTACACTAATTTTTAATCTTTACATTAGTTTTCAACAATCACTGTTTACCTTTATTTAAAAAACAAATCCTCCCATTAAGGATAACTTTGAATGAACAGTCAAGAGAATCCCTTGCTGAAAAAGGTTAGGACATTCACCATGGTCTGTGTCCCTCTGAGCTGGAAAGATATTAGATTTGGTGAGGTGAACCATATATCACAAGTACACCCAGTGCTGGACAAGGAAATATTTCATCGCAGGGGAGGGGTGGATTTAGAATTACTCTGTGTCCTCAAATGCTATATTTTATCTTAGAATATATCATTGACATAGTCTCTCAGTTTTATCATATTTCTACCCAACTTGCTTGCTTTTTTCCAAGCCAACACACACACACACACAAACACACATTGATAGAAATCACAAAGCTATTTTGATTTTCCTTTTTTTTCTTTTACTTGCTTCCAGCAAATCTTCCTTCTTTCTTGCAAGCTTAACACTTCTAAATTTAGTGATATGTAATTTGAATTAGTTATCACTGTGTTTTAAGAGACCACATCTTATTAATTTTTTATCCAAGGCATTAACACATAATGATCATACTGACTAAACAGGCCACAATTGGTGAATTAATAAATAAAATATTTGGCAAGGAAAGGTCTATCACTAACTCATCCCTTGATATATTACTGTTGAAACTTGTAGTATGAAAGGCCCCCTTATCAATTCCAAACATTTCAAACTATTTTTATTTTGACTTAAGGTTTGAAGTCATTTATCAATATCTTTGATCTGCCATAACAAAAACTGAACAACTTTGAAAAATAAATATTTATGTATTCAAAAACTGGTTTAGAGGGCAGTATCACATTTTTTTGGTAAACTGTTCACATAGAATTTTCCCTATTCCAACGGCCTATCAAAAACCATTAAAGCTGTAAAATAAAGTTTCTTTATACAGAAACACATCTGTACCTCAACATTTTATCTTTCCTAATTTAGGTTTTACCATACAAAATAGGATTTTATGAAATTCTATTGCTCAGAAGTTAAAGATGACTATTTGAAAAAGTTTTGTATTTTATTATTTTTAAAGAAAATTTATACTTGTTTAATTTTTAAAATTACATACATAACTTCCCTAGTGCCTTTGATTTTTCTAAAATAACTGCAAGCAGTTCTTATTCAATCAGCCAATCAATATATATTTATTGACCTGCTCTATTTACCAAGGCTATTAGGTACTGACTATTCAAAGATTTTTTGACCTTGAATTATTGCCTTATTTAGGAAGCAGAAACATAAAATAATGGCAACACATCTTGTTTCATTTTATTTACTAATAATCATCTTTTAGATTTTCGTTTTGACCAATGTTATTTTTCAAGTAGCTTAAAATGTTTAATTCTTTAGAGATCATAGTTCTTCCTCACTTACTATTAATATGCTCTTTCCATATTTTATTTTTCTCATGGGATTCTTTTTAAAATAATTTTCTGAATTCTTGATTATTGTTTTGGTTAGTATATAAGGCCCTTGATTTTTTTCCTTAGTTTTTAATAAAAGTATATCTTCCCCAAAAAAAAAAAACAGTTAAAGACAAAGTAAAAAAAATATTTTTCATTATTTTTCCATCACACAATTATCTTGATCCTGCCCAACTTATAGTTTGCTGTGCCATGTTTGCAATGGCAGGAGGAAAATCATTAGGTTTCCAAATTCCTCCATGAAGGAAAAGTTTTAATGCTTTTACCAGTGCCCTATTTATTTTTGATGTTGAAATATTTTCTTCTTGAATTTCAGAGAGGAAGTTTTACTTGCATGATTCCACATTCTGTAGATGGACTTCTTTGAACCCTAACTTCCTCTACTTATTTTTTTTAAAAATTCTTCTCTTGAAAAAAAAAAGTCTACACAACCTTTTATTTTCTGAATATAATTCACACTCAATGTCATGATGTAGACAGATCCATATATGAAGGTGAAAATAACCTGAAAGGTTTTATCAAGAGAAATGACCTTGGTCAGACACTGGGTATTTTGAAGCCAAAGGATCCGTAAAACCATCTAGGCCAATGACTTCCCATGTTGCAGAGATTCAGCTTAGTCAAGTAACAGAACAATTGCCCAACTTCATGTGGACAAATCCAGTTCTCCAAGTCTCTTTTCATTTCATACAACCAACGAAAATTTTCTAAAAACCATTTTATTACAATTATTAATGGATATTAAGTGTACAAACTAATGGGTTTGAGTGTGACATTTTCATACATGCATGTATCATCTTTTGAAATGATAAAAAACCACTTTAAATCTCTCCTTCTTTAAGAATTGTATATTTCTATTTTTGCCTGGAATCTAGAGGAGGTGATTTCTGTCTTCTGTTTCAAGAGTTTTACCGTTCTCTCCTTCTGGCTCAGTGGGATAGCTTATGTTCTTTTGATTGTGAATCAGCATAAATCATGTCCTAACATTTTTTTAAATAGTTATACTCCTACCCTGAAGAAAAAGGGCAAGATCAGATAAAGGGAAACTGTTGTAGCTACTAGAACATCTTCTGCTGGCTCTTTCCAAGTAAGTATATCTCTGCCTTCTCTCAATAAAACAGTTGGAGCCATAAAGAATATGGCGTAGAGGTATTTGCAGCCCACATGACCTGGCACATTGTGCTAAATGCATCTTTGCTGAATTTTTATTTTGGCTGTTCATAAGACAAGTCATCATTAACACCTGCATGGTTAAAGAAAAGCACAAACTCAAAAAATATCAAGAACTATCCCATCATGATGCTGTACTCATAGCTTAGGCTTTTTCTTTTTCTTTGTTTTATTAAAATTTTGGCTTTTTGTACTTCTTTTTCTACCTCTCTACCTTACCGCACTCTCCTTACACACTTCCTAGTGAGTCTGAGCTACTCACTACACTCGTTCTTTTATCTTAATTATATTTTCACAATCCAGTTTGATTGCATTTCTTAGACTTAACCCAGTGGTATACTCATTGTGTGTTTTCCAAAAAAAACTGAGAGTGATGTTCTTCCACCAAAGCACTCTTGCCACTGATTGTACCTTGAGATTTGATGCAGAAACCTCTTTTATGACCATAATTGGTACTTACTGACACTTACTGATCCATAAGCTTGCTCAGAAAGAGTCAATAGTCAAACATTTCAAGAATTTTGAAGAACTAAACAAAATTAACAGCCTGGAGATTTGAAAAGCATGCTGTGAACCAATGTTTTAGAAATAATTTATTATGTAAAAATTAAACTAGTTTAACTACAAAATTAAAAGCTGGTATTTTCATTTCACTATATAATTCCCAATTGAATGCTATAAGAAAGTTTATGTCATACCGATGCTTGCTATTCATTTTAGGTAATTCTTTGATGCTTTATTCATTATCCTGGGACACTAAATTTTATTTATTTAGTCATTAGAAATATTACTTTAGGATTTTGAACACAGGTCTAGGAATAAAAAATATTTTATAGTTCAAAGTGTCCTATTTGCTATATGATAGGTAAATGAATGAAAGAGATTATAAAAACTAGCAAATCCCATGATGGGCTAACAACACCTAGCAGTCCATTGATGAGGCACATTCAATCAGAAGTTGGCTTGACCAACATGCACAGGTCCCATCATTGCTAAAACTTTTAAAATTTAGAAATAATAGAATCATAATGATAGTCTTGCTCAATTCCTATCCTCCACAAATGAGAAGACATAGGCCACAAAAGCTGAATGACTTGCAGCAGACAAGAAGTAGAGTCCAGGTCATCTGAGGCCAGCCTAGATTTCCTCAGTGCTCTGGTGAACAGGATAGTCACAACTCCAAGAGTTCCTAGAACATAGAGCCACATAAGGGAACCAAACCATAAGTGAATATGTAAATTAGCTCATTCATTCAAGGAGGACCAACCAATTGCCTATCAGGCATATATGCTCAAGGTGCACTCACTTATTTCTTTAAAAGTTGTACTCAAGAATTAAGTTCAGGTCTGGAGCTGTGGCTCCGCAGTTGGAGCACTTGCCTGGCAAGGACCAGGGTTCAAATCCCAGCACCACATACACGACTAGGTCAGAGAAACAGAGGCCAGGTGAAAAATTAAAGTTGATTCTCTCTGTTCCCCTTTGTATCCCTTTCCCCTGCTCTGTTAAAAAAAAAGAAGAATAAGTAATCTCAGTGTAGTGGTGAATATTTTCCCTATATGGAAGATAGTCTCTAAATTAAATGTTAACAACATATCAGACACATAATTTACACATAAAATTTTTATGTAAGCCTTTTGTCCATTTTGTAATCAGGTTATTTGCTTTTTGTTGTTGAGTCATAGGAGCTTTTTACATATTCTGGCTATTAAGATTATCAGAAATCCAAAGTAGTCAAATTCAGAGAAAAGCAGAGTTTCAGTTTTACAAGATGAAAAAGTATAGCTTTCTTTTATAATAACATGAATATGTGTAACACTACTGATCTATATACTTAAAATTGTTAAAATGGTAAATTTCATGTGCTTTAAGCCATGAATGCATGGTTTAAATGCATAAACATAAAAGTCTCTTTACAGAAAAATAAATCAGGCTCTGTTTCCAAGAAACCAGAATTAGGCAAGCAAGTCCTATACTAGTATTTCTTTGCTGAACAAAAGTTCACTATTAGCAGAAGTGTTATTCCTAAAGCCCTGAAAATGCAGAAGGCAGGCATTTCAATTTGAATAACAATCAAATTCTACTACAGTAATGAGGTAGGTTTCAGATAATGCTTTTTAAAAGTTTAGTTTTTCTTTGTTAGTTCATAAAAACTGCTTGAATGCAAAATAAGTAATCAAAAGTTCATTTAATTTTATTTGCCCTAGTTTGATCAAACTGTAGCTAGCATGATGTTTGGAACTATTATTTAAATCTCAATTAGCTAGGTTTTCCTTAGTAATTAAAAATGAATCCTAGCTAGCCTTGGTCTTGGTAAATTCCTTGACACACTGTCTAGCTTGTCAGATTCTGAAAGGCGTGACCTGACAAGCCTTAGTCTCAAATATTATAAAGGCCCATTTTTAGGGTGCCTTTGCCCTACCCAACCGTGCTGTTGAACCCACCCACAGTATTAGCCCCTACTTGCGACAGACACTTTGCTAATCTATTATAACCTATGCATTTACTCAGACAGACCAGACACACTTCCCCTGAATAAAGCTAAAGAAATTCTAAGACTTTGGAGTCAGCTTTTTGCCATAACCTACTAACCTATTGACTTGTCTTTCAGGACTGCGTTTCTGGAAAGCCTGCAAAGCGATGTGAGACAGCGCAGGGGACAAGTGCACAAGGTGAATTAGCAAAGGAACAGGAGGCAAGCTCCTGAGTGCCAGGGAGTGGGGTGTCACTTGAGCGATGGGACGGAGGGGGGGCCGGGGAGCGAGGACCAGCGCCCGACAAAGGCGGAGCCAAAGCAGGCCAGGCGGGCAGCTGGCGGCGCGCGAGGTGGAAAGCGGGAGGCGGAGCTGCGGGGCGGGCGAGCCGGCGGGGGCGCGGCTGGAGGAGGCAGCGCCGCAGCCCCAGCCCGGCCGGACCGCGGAGGCCAGGCGCCCGAGTCGGCGCTGCCCCAGCTCCCGGCGCTGCGCTGCGCTCCCGGCCATCTAACGGCCCGCGGCCAGCGGGACTCGGCGAGTTTGTCCCGGAGCGCGGGGAAGTTTTCTCCGGAGCCCCACTCCTGCCAAAGCAGTCCCTGCCGGCGCGGGGCGGCCAGGCTCCCCTCGGCTCCCCGCGAGGTAACCGCGCTGGGCTGGGGACTGGGGGACCGCGGCGGAGCGGGCTCTGGGCGGGAAGTGCATGCTCACCTCTGCAGGTACTTCGCCGCAGCGGCTGAAGGAGGCGTCTGTCCCTTGCTCTCCACCTCCTCTCCCCCCTCCCAGTATCTCACCCACTTCCACCCACTTTATTAGGACCTGCTGGGCAGAGGTGCTGGTGGCGGGAGACGAAGGGGATCCCAAGACTTCGAGTGGGGCTGATGGGGGAGGAACTTGTTAGCTACCTATTCTGAATTCCTGGACCCCAACGGGGCACCCTGGACTCCAGGACTCCAGTGCCAGCCCCCGCGTGGGGCCCGCGGAGGTTCGACCGGGCACACCGAGTCAGCGCAGTCTGGAGTTTCGCATGCTGTTTCATCCGGTCCCCGCGTCCTCCCGCGCGTTTGGCGGAAGGAGGAGCATCTCCACCGCGCTGTCTCCTCGGCCTCAGTCCCAAGCTCCGCGCCACCTTGCCGCGGCTGCGGGCGAGGTGGGAGGGAAGTTAGGACTCGGCGCTGAGGTTTCCTCGCGGCCCGGAGCGGAGGGATTGAAAGGGGCGCTCTGAGCAGGGCTTGCGAAGCTGCGTTGGGGAGAGCAAGAATTGCGTGGTGGTTCTGTCACTTGCTACTGTGACTTTCTCACGGTTGTTTGCTCCCCTCTGTCCCGTTTGAACCTGCTGCCTATCAGCATGTTTCTGTTGGAAGGCTAAAAGGTGTTCCGTTTGATGCCTGTCGGGAGTTATTTCCAACTAAGTTCACAGGTGCTTAGTCTGGAGCTGCCGCCCCCTTCCCTCCCCTCCCTGCAGGTCCGCCCGCTACTCCCTCCCACATGCAAACTGTGCCTGAAGAATCCCCAGGATTTTGGAAGGAATGGCATGTAAATAATATAGAGTGTGCTTGTGTGACTGTTTCCCCTGTTTTGCTATCAAATCCAAATCAAGACAATGTGGATGTTTAATAGGACTCTTTTCGGTAGTTTTTTCTTCTTCTAGAATATGATTAACCATTTTTTTTCTTCACTTTCATCTCAAACTTTACGTTACACTATCTAAACATTTTCTTTTCCTTTATTTATTTATTTTTTGTTGTTGTTACTGTTCCTTTTGGTTTAAAGGACGTGGACTTTGGGGCTCACACAAATGAACCAAATTTTAATGTGACAATATTTAATATTTTGAACCAAATTTTAATGTGACAATATTTAAGATTTATCTGTCTCCCAGGTCTACCACCTGCCAATTCCTGTACATAATTGTAACACCATATGCCCGTCTACCAAACTGAGGATAAGGAGAGTATTATTGTTTTCCATGGGCAACATTATCTCAACTACCAAATTTTATTATTGCTCAAAGGGTTTTAAGAGCTTCAGGCAAAGTGATTCGGATAAACAGCAAAATTGCAATTTTATCTAATGCATTCAAACAAAATACAATACCTAGGCACTTACAGTTGACTAGTAATTGAGGGAGAATTAAAATATTCTCCTTACATAGGAGACATTTTGATTGAATACCATAAATAAGAAATAGCACACTTTGAATGCATTGAAAAAACAAGGATTTTCTTACTTCATTTAGTTTGTATCTCCTTTGTTACAGTAGCATCCTCCAGAAAATGAGTACCACCTTGCATATAGATGTTGGTTTGTACTAGCTAAACACCATATTTTGTAATACAGAGGCTTGGTGACAGTCCAGAAGCATAAATGTTTTAAATCATTACCAACCATCTGTTCTCTCCCACTCTCTTAAAGTGCAATATTTTATTTTCACAGGTATCACACCATACTTACTCATTGCATACCTTTCCGTGAACATCTTGAATCCTGTAATGATATCTGATGTTGACCTAAGTTTGGCAAGTGTGGTATTCAGCATATAATCTTCTTAAAAGTCCTTCTCCTTTTATTTTCAATGAAAGAAGAAATTTAAAAAAATGTTCTAATGCATTTCTCCAAGGCTGGCATATACTTCAGGGAAATCTGATTGTTCCTCCTGCTACCACCTTTGGTTACCAAGAGAAGCTGAAAATCAGTGCACCTCCAGGCTCCTCCTGATGACATTTTTTTCTCTTTCTTCATGGTCAAATGCATAGTATTTGATGTTCTAAAGTACTGGATTAAACCCCTTGACTTCAGAAAGTTAGTGTAGTTTCCAGGGAAGAATTACAAAATGAGAGACTAACTTACTATTCCAGTCTCCAAATTAATATACCTAAGAAATACACATAATTTACCACACACATATTGGCATGTATGAACAGTGCAGGATATTAGATATATGAAAGAGATGTTTATCTGTAGAGTATTCTTTATATCTGTGTTTGGAAGTCTGGATGAGTTAGAATGTAATCAGCCACTGCTTCGTTTATGTCATCATTAAAGAGAGGTTTGAGGTTTTGGGTGCCCCCCATCCAAGGACAATTTCCCATTTGGTGCTGTTTATTATAACTCATACTACAATGTTAGGGTGTTTTTATGGGTTCTGGTTAATTTGCATAATAAATATGTTGCTTCTTCAGTGCAGCTAGAATGTTAGGAATATTCTTTTAATTCAGCTCTTAGCAAGATGTCCCAAAGCACCTGCATATTTTTGAGGAAAAAGATAATGATGAGCTTGCTAACATTTTGCAAATAACTGATATGTACTTGAGCAATGTAAATAACCCAAGGACAGCTATAGGATCTTATTACCTGTTGAACTCCTCTATACTGCCTTCGCCTTGAAAATATTAAGATTCTTCTTTCTTAAAACCGGTATAGAATTGAAGAGAATGAATCCAAATGATGGATAATTTTGAAAGTAAAGTGGCCTTTAAAACAATGGTCTAATTTAAACCTTTGGTTCTTACATAAAAATGTGTTACATCTTATTTTTTTTGTATACTAAAAATGAATCATTGAGGGGAAACACTTTCACCATGTATAGTAAGCACTGTGAATTATTCATGTTAATGAAAGGAACAGAGGCAAAGATAATCTAAAATCATGGTTATTTAAAAAGTCATTTGTATTTGTCTTTGGAATGTATTACATGTTTGGTTTGGGAAAAAATTTCATCTTTATTGTAGGCAAGTTGCCTTTCTAATTATTTTGTTTTGTTTAGGCTAATTTTTAAATGAGCTAACATATCTCAAACATCAAAAGCAATTTCTGAAGAGGTAGGGCACATGGGCAATTTGCCCAGAAATAAGCTGGGTGGCAGAAGTAAGCAAACCTGCTAGGAAGATTTTGCAATAGATTATATAGAATTTCCAGAAAGATAATCAGGAGTTTATTGTGTATCTATTTAATAGAAGTGTGTTAACAATGAGACATGTTCCTTGAAAATATCAAAGTTCTTTAGTCAAAATTTGAGAACTTCAATCTCACTTAACATATAACAGAAATTATTAATATATTTTTAAAAATATTATGGGTGCTCCTGAAAAAACACATAGGAGCATACTAGTTTATAAATCTTACTACAGAGTTTTCCATTTTTTTCTAAGGCGAGCATCTGTATAGGGTGGTTAGTGACATCCCTTAGTCTTGTATATGCACTTTCCAAAAGTAGGATCAGCAGCTGCAAGAAGCCATCTGAATAAGGGGTTTGGTCCATTTGATCTCTCTACCTGTGCTCCAAATCAAAAAACACATTTCAACAAAGGGAAGCTCTCAAGCATCTATTGTTACTGTGGACCTAGTTACATAAAATAGTTGAAATTCAGCAAGACTGCCAATTTAACAGATTTCTATTGTGTTTTTCAAAAGCTTGAGGGCAAAATTGGTTGTGGATGAAATAGTTGCTTGAACAAGAAGCTGATTCACACCACAGAAGTTACAGTTAAACACCTTGTTTATAGTCAGCATTTAGCCAGATATGGACGTTTTTTTGACTTGTTGGTTCTGTAGTCTCAATTTCGGAAACTTCTGTGTTGAAGTTTAGAACTGCCAAAAATAGATGATTGGAAAGGTAGATGAGATCATTTCATTTCAAGAATTCACATCAGAACTGCGTCTTTCATAGAAGTGAAGAGAATGATAATAGCAATGTAGATATACTCTTCAGAATGAAAACAGTTCTCATTATCAAAGTGCTTACTGCTTAAGGGGTAGGAATACTTTTAATTTTTAGGAAGCATTTTCATTACTATAAGGCATGGCATTTTTTTATTTAAAACTGGACTAGACTGAATATTTTAAAATAAGTATTTTGGTTGGAAACATAAAAATTGAGAACCACAGGGTATATTTTATATACCTTTATTAAGGGAATTGATTTCTTCTGATCAGTGCCTAAGTATTAGAATCAAAATAATGCAGCTCTAAAGGGCCTTAAAGGTAGTATAATCCAATGCCCTGTTTTATAGTTAAGGAAACAATGAGGGTCCACGGTGATCATGATGAACTGCTAAACGTCACATTGGTAGTTAGTGGCAGAAAGTAGAAATCTTAGGGTTCATTCCTTATCCAGCTACCTAGTAGTAAGTTGGGTAAATTTGGAGTTAATCCTTTCTGGCTCTTACAGTATCAACTAGTGCACAACAGTCCTGATATGGGATGGTACAAAAGTAAATGCAGATGGCTGGGATTTCCTATCTTCCATCATATACTGAAAAGTTATTGGAGTCTGAGTCTCAGGCTCTGTCTGCTGTTTTAATAACAAATATTGTATGCTACCTTCTTTAGTATTATGAAATGTAACTCATAATTAATATAGTTACTAAATAATCATAATTAATATAGTTACCAAATATATCTGTAATTAAAAGTAGCAGTAAAATGAAAATAATTTGTAACAACATGTATTTCATTGCATTATTTAAGGATAATTTCATTAAAAAACAAAATTCAGAAGTCAGGGCTTACATGTATACACATGTGTGTGTACATATATAATATGATATGTTATATATATAATAAAGCTGAATTTAGAACAAATGAGAATATTGGAAGACTTCCATGCAACAAACACAGAAAAATGAAAAATAATGATAGTCTAGAGGTGTGTTAGGATTAATTAGAAGGCTTATTTGTGTATGTTAACGGTAAGAAGAATAAAATGGTAACTGTCTAGTTACCATTACCAGGTCTAATTCTAGACCATCACAGTAGAGAAAACACTGAAGTAAACTTTGCCATGCCAGTGACAGCGTGAATACTATTAACCCACTTCCACCAAAATTCCAATATGATTTCGTGGAGCATTTTCATGTTGTTGCTTACTAAGGCGTTTTCATTCTACTTCAAGGAACTTGGCAGCTTACCTACTGTATCAACCATAATGAATATTTCTGAGATGAAAATTATTGATTTAGTGCTGATATTTTCTGTTAATATTACAGTCTATCTATTTTGGAGTTGGGAGTTGGAACACATGAAATGATTCAATTATTCATCACAGTAACCTTATCATAAACTGCCAAGTTTTTGGTGGAAGTTTTTATAAAAATTTTAATTATGATTATGTACCAGATTCTACAGGCTGATAGTCACAACAACTTTAATTCAAAGGCGGTATGTGATATTATATGAGATATTTGGGAAAATTCTTCATTAAGTTCACCACATCAAACTCAGACGTAAACTCTCCAACTGCCTCTAATAATTTGACAACTCTTAAGCATAACAAGCCTTCCAAAAGTATTCCCAAGGGGTGATGCCATTCCTAACGAGAGCCATCGAGCTAAAGAAACACGATTTGTATGTAGGTGGGGGCTATTTTCATGCCACCACCAATCTATCCACATTTCCTTTAAGTGGGGTCAACCCTTTCCCCACTGGTCTCCTGCTTCTGTGGAAGACCACAGACTTTATTTAGTTCCCTCAAACTCAAGTCGTGTTCGGGTCTTTTTCTGTCATTGTCACCTTTGAAAAAACTCACTTCTTCTGGTCTTCATTTCCCTTAGGAATCAATTTTTTGTGGGTAAATGAATGGCAATAAATTAATATATGAGCAAGTTAATATTTTAGTTCTTCCAGGCCTTAATGTTTTTTAAGAGAGACAGAGAAAGAGAGAGAGTCAAGTTTTATTTATTTTGTCATCTGGTTTTTGTTTTTCCTGAGTCTTAGTTGTATGTGTGGTGCTGGGGTTCAAACTTGCCAGGCAAATTATCTACCACTGAGCCACTACTCTAACCCCCTCCCAACACTTAATCTTAGTTAAATAATTATCTCCAGAAAGCTTTGAAAGCTTGTATATATGTATATGGAGAGATCTTGTACATTCACACACATATGCATGTTTATATTGTATGTACATATTGTATGAACACAAACATGTTCATAATTTTAGGCACAAAAAAACAAGAAAGAGGTGTTTTTAATAGTTTGTGTGTTTAATGCCCTGAAATACGCCAAGGAATTGCACTAATCCAATATTGAAAGTTACACATAATATACAGTGCCATGAAGTATGTTTATAGCAGAGGCCAAAATCCATTATGAACCCAAATAAACTTTCAATTAGAATTTTATTATGTCATTTGAAATAAGGGTGTCTGCTGGCATATAGGAGTTGGGGGTCTAAAGAATGTTGTTGTCTATCTTAGAGGTATTTAATCTATGCGCTCTTCACATCCTAAAGGCACACCAGCATATCTTCTCTGCAAAATATAGTTGCAGAGAAAGTAGGAAGTTCTGAAGATTCCTCATATGTACAACACAGAAGAACAAACAGAATCTCAGAAACAAGGAGGGACCTGAGGTAGAACTCCAATTTTTTTACTTCCAATGTTCTCCTAGATCATGACACAAGACCTGCTCTTGAGAATGAAGGATTAATATGAAATGTCATTTCCGTGTTAGCTATAGCAAGCATCTTGAACCTTCCAAACTGTAAGGTTGTTTTTTTTTTTTAATAAATTGCTTCCCACTCAGAATCTGTTTTTTGTGTCTTTTAGAACATTGTACATCTTATTCTTTTTAAAGAACAAGCTTTCTGTTGTAAACCCGAGATTGAAGACCTAGTATGGCTGCTTGCGTGTATGTGGATAAGCAATTGCTTTGACACACACACTGGATTCTCTACTTGGAAGGCCACATTTCACCCAATCAAGAGAAGCAAGGCAGCTTTTCCTGCAAAGGAGATGCAGCAATTGTACAGAGCACAATTTGCTCTATGATTGTTTTGCCGTCTGCTGTTCATCCTTCCTGGAAGCTTTTTGGTCAATTGAATGGCCCAACGTTCAACCTCAGACTGACCCCTAACTTTATTCAGTCTACTTTTGTTACAATTTCTAATACGAGCGTAGCGGTGCGAAGGGAATTGAGAGGAGATGAAATTGAGGTTGTTGGATTGTGGAGGTGATAAAGAGAATAAGGAGCTGCATTCTTTGGAGCACCACAAAGATCTGTAGAGGCAATGAAATCTTACTGCACTATCTGCCTTCTCTCGTTCTGCTTTTTATTCATGTATGGAATAGAGGCAAAGATGATGAAAGTAAAATCCCTCCTTTCTCTTTGTACCGTTAACTGTTATACAAGAGAAAACCTTGTTTGTCAGAAAGAACATGTATACCTTCTGACCATAGGGGCTCCTTGTACTGTGGAACTTCAGGGCTACCCTCAGCTGAAATCTAAAACCCTAAAGAACAAAGAAAAGGAGAAAATAAACCAGCTCACCTGGCAAAAGAAATTTCTGAAGTTTCTATTAGTTCTTTGTAAAAATGGATATGCAGAATAAGACTACTCTGTCAATTCAAAGGACTGTAATACTTACTTTTCCATTAGTTTCAGAGGCAAGAAGCCTCAATTCTACTTAGTAGTCATTTGTAGTCATTTCTATTATTTCTTTTCTTTTTTTTAAATCACACAGGGAACTAAAACTGTGACACCCTACTTTAAGCAAATATTGTCTGTGAGGCTTAAGATAAAACAATGGCATTGATTATCTACTTAAAATAAATTTGAGGGGCTGGAGCATGGCTCAGCGATTGGAGTGCTTGCCTGGGGTGTGGGAGGACACAGGTTCAAACCCCAGCACCATATATACAACTAAGTGTTGGAGAAACAAAGGCCAGATGAAAAAGTAAATAAAATTAATTTTCTCTCCCTCTCTTTAAAAAAATAAAATAAATTTCAGAAGTAAAATATAGACACAGTTTATTAGAAACATGCCATTAAATAATTTTTCTACAGTCTTCTATAATAAGAGGTTAAAATGACAGTAATTTATTTATCCTCCAAAGATCAATTTCTCAATTATTAAAAAAATGCTTTAGTGTTAGTGACATTTTTGGACTAAAATCCAGTAGCTACCAATACCCTCTTACCTTCTAACATTAGCACTTTATTGTAAATTAGGAATTTTTATTTTCAGGGAGTAAGGTTCTGTTACTCTGACAGGGTCAACTTTCTGTCGACTGCACTGCCTCAGTCTTCCTGATTGTTTGTAGAAGGAGCCCAAGTTACTAATGGTTAAATAGTTTGATCTAATCCTGTATTACTGTTTTCACTTTCGTAACCTAAGCCTATATGCATATATACACGCCACTTCCTGGGAAATTTGGCAATCTTTTTTTTTTCTTCAGATTTTTGCATATCAGGGAATTATAGCAGCATGTAGAATAGAAATGAATTTGCAAATAACTCAACTCTCAAATACTGAAGATTGGTCATCTAGTGCCTCAGAACTTCGGCTCACCTTGGGTTTTCTGATCATATAGACATCAAGTGCTACCCAATAAGAATTGCTCCAAATTATGAATATATATTTAAAATAGAATACTCCAGAAAATTACAGTTCAAAAAGTTCCTCTAAGCCCCCCTCCATTTATATACTTGGCATTTCTTCTTGTCTGTCTTAATGAACCATCAAGTGAACTATGTCAAAATCCAACTTGGGACCTCTGCCCATCTCATGCCAAATCTCTAGGGTTCCCAAAGCCCAGTCTGAATTTTAGTCTTGATATGCTCTTTCCTTCAACCCTACCGAGTCTTTCACAATACGTTCATTTTCACCTCCAAAGTACCTGACAACTGTGTCTTTGTCATTACCCAGCTCTAAGCTTTCAGCTTCCTTTATGTTGGTAACTGCAATGGTTCCATAACTGATTTGGCATAGCTCCCCCTCCATCCACATCTGTCCTAGAAGCTAGAGGAAGGAGTCTTTTCTCGTGCAAATATAATGACCATCACTCCACACCCCTCTTTCATAGATTGCCATTGCTCTGTTCAAGCCAAAGCTCAAAGCTGTGCTCCTGGTTCCTCAAAGCCCAGGGAGGTCAGACTTCCCTAGTCTCATCCCTTTGCAGCTCCCCTTCTCCCTCTCCTTCACATGGCTGACTAACTTCCATTTGCTCTAACACCCAGGCTCTCTTCCATCTCCACACACCCAGAACACCATACCCAGAGATTGCCTGGTTGACTCTTAGTTAACACTTAAAATAACAACTTGAATGTCTTGTCCCCAAATGGACCATTTTCTCCCCACTAGACTGAGCCAGATCTACTTATCATATAAACACACCTACGTACATTTGTATGCATAAGTATATACTCATTTCTGTATCCAAATGCTTCGTTGCATTTAAAAGAATTGTGAACTCACATTTATTTGTGTAATTATTTAATTAACCTTTTAGGTAAGGACCCATCTAGTTTAATGGTCTTGTAGTCCCAGCAATACTTCAAGGTTGGTGTGTACTATTTCCTTAATACGTGTTGACTAAACATGCTTTCTTTAGCCCCATGTGTGTACATGCACACATACATACTACATGCATTCACATTCCAATGAAAAGTAAATAATAAATGCCCACTATGAGACCTCACTTTTTTCTTTGTGATCTCCCCAAATATCAATCTCCTCTTCTCTCACCTTCTTCCCTCTCAACAATTCATAAGTAACACAAATAATACTACATTTACTTATAAAATAAGGCTAGTCTACTGAATTTATTCCCTTCCTCCAACATACGTAAGTTTCTAGGCATGCCTTTTTATTATTTCCTCTAACATATGACATTTTTTATAATTTCAGGGGTTTTAAAAGGTTTTACTTTGTGGGGTTTTATGCTGCGCTGTGTGTTATACACATTTCAGCATACAGCAGTGATTTAGGGTATGCCCATGTTGGAGAAAAGAGAAAAATAAATCCTCTAACTATACACATGGCCCCATATGTGTGTAGATGGAGTACGGAGAACAAAGTTAAAATAATAATAACTATGTGAAGTTGAAAGAATAATCCAAAAGTATATTATAATTTAAAGGTTCATATATTTAAGAATTACAAAAAGTCTTAACACTAGGGCTAAAATTTTTAATAAAGAGAGCTGTAGACTGACAGACACTATGTTTTAGTACCTGTGCTATTATTTGTGTCTAAATTCAAGTTGCTGCATTAAAATTGAGCTGGGTTAGCTTCCTTCTAATATAAAGCTTCAACTAGTTCAGGGGACACTGATAATCCCGGAATACCCTGCGCCAGAAAGCAAGGGACTGCTCAAAAACTGATGAGAACACATAAGAGGGATATTAGATCTAGATTTAAAGGACTCTTGCTGACCAAATGTGATATCTTGTGTACATAAAGATAACACATGATGGATTAGAGTACATTAAATAAGAAAAGAATCCATGAGCCCATCAAGTGTGTATGTGCAGATGGGGTAGGTAGGAGGAAAAACTCGGCTTCACTGAGGCATACAAGCTGATAACTGAGGGAATGATGGAATTATAGCAGTGTTTTTGCAACCTTCATTGCAAGAATAATCAAAAGATGTTCCACTATTGGGTAGATGGTTCATGGGGACAATGTATTCACACTACTTCCGTGTATCATCCACAAATCACTTATTAATTATAAAAGAAGGAAAGTCCTTTTATAAAATGTCTGGCAGGGACCAACTTAACCAAATGATTGAAATTGCCATCACTGAACTGAAATCATGGGCCGTTTGATATGATACACAAAGGACACACTGATTTCTGCAATATTTTGGCAGGAAGAAATAAAAGTTTAATCAGAATGAAATCATGAGAAAATAATCAGGCAACTTCAACTTGATAGATATTCACCAATGTAATCCACCTGGACACTTAGAAATGTCAATGCCATTTTTAAATAATGAAAGAGTCTGGACAATTGTGTGGACTACGGAAGTCTTGGAGAATCACAAGGCTTCCTTCTTGATTAGATTCTGTGTGGGGGAAGCCATAAAGGATCATACTGGGACCACTGGAGGAAGGGTCTATAGAGCAACAGTGTGGCATAAATGTAATATCCATGTTAAATTTCGTTAATGGGTGATACACATATTGGTGTTACATAGGAGGATGTGCCTTTGTGGAGAGTGTGTCTAAATACTGAAAGCATTAGAGATGAAATCTCATGCGCAGTCCAGCTTACTTTCCAGTGCTTCAGCAAAACTATTGCTTTAAAGTGTGAGAAGTGGAGATAAGCGTACCTGGCAAATGTTAACAATTGTCTAACGTAGACAGAGTTTGTAGAGTATTCATTATATCATTTTCCATATTCTATGTTAGACATTTTTTCAAAGTAAAAATCAAGGAAAACATTCTATAATTCTGAGCTACGTAAATGATGAGATAATTTTCATATATTGAAGTGAGATATCATGTTCAAAAGTAGATTAGCCATTCAGTAAAGTGTTCTCTAAAGTAGCTAAGTATCTTCAGTTCAGCATTTCTTAATAGTAATATAACTTATATTTAGACACTTAAGAAAAGGCTATTCTTAAAAGAATATGGTTTAGGCAATAATAGATAATAATAGTATTACAATATTAAATTACTATTTTTTCTGTTTCTCATAAACTTGAGAACTTTTCAACAAGTAAAACTTTAAAGGAAAATTAGGCATCTATGGGAATTTGTCCTTTTCTTCCGCCTCATTCTTCCTACGTTGGTGCTTTGCCCACAAAACTAAATCTGAGTTTACCGATGACTTTTACTTAAATATGCACAACCTAGCAGAATGCAGTGTGCAGCGTAGGCTAGATCTGGCCGGACCCCAGTAAGATCTAGGATCCAGTGTGATTCTCAACTGCGTGTAGTCAGGAAGGCCATCAAGCACTGTTAGTGCTTTTATACCAGAGACACATGTTTAAGGGCCAGCTGCATAGTTTTATGAATATCAGAAAACAGATTTCCCTTTATTTAACAAATATTTATTGCAGACAAAGTAAATGAGGAGTAAAATTATTTGCAAAATTTATAAATAAAAATTTATTTTTTTAAAAAAAATTTAAAACTTCAAAATAATTATTTAAAATATACCTTCTGCTATTAAAACATATGATGTAACACTGCTTCTAAGGCTCCTGCAGGAATACTTTGCCTTGTGCTATGACAATGTTTAGGGATCCTTAGAGTATACATTTTCACATAACCAGAGCAAGGGGACTGGCATTTTTTTCATATATGATTCTAAACAAAAACTTGTATTGCTGGGTGCATTGGCACACAGCGGTAATTCCAGGGGCTCAGGCAACTGAGGCAGGAGGATTGCAAGTTCAAAGCCAACCTCAGCAATTTAGCAAGGCCCTAAAGGAGCTTAGTAAGAACCTGTCTCAAAATAAAAAAATATAAAGACTCCCTGGATTCAGTCCCCAGTAACTCCCCCCTCCAAATGAATTTTGTAGCTGGACACTGTGGCATATACCATAATCCCACAATTCTGCAGGCTAAGACAGGAGAATCAGCAACTCAGTGACGTGCTGCCACAAAATAAAAAATGAAAAAGGGGAGAAGGCTGAGGATGTGGCTCAGTGGTAAAGCGCCCTATGTTAAATTCCCAGCACCAAAAAATCTTGTACAATATAAAAGCCATATGTTTGTCTTATATCTTAATATACAATATAAAAGCCAAAGATAAGAATGTTATTTCCCTCATTTCACATATCTGCTTATCAATTATTATACATAATAACAAAGAGGTTTGAGTTTCTGAAAAATCTGAAATAAATGGTGCCTCTTGATAGGGGAAGAAAGTAGAATTTTTGAAACATCTGGAAGAATGGGTCTCTTGATACCACAAACCTATACTATCGTAAATTTCACAATGGTAAAATCTCCTTGCTAAAAAATAAAAGTATACACATAGTTCATTTGCAGCTTGTATTAGGACAAATATCAGTAATTTGTTTTAGCTTGGTGTTGTTTTAATGAGGTCAAAATACTAAAACAATTGTTGTGGGGAAGGAGCTGTTTTAGAAAGTTTTTATGATCTTCAGCTAAAGGTAATAATAGCTGTGCCCTGACCCCATCACCCTCTGCCACTCTGCAGCCTTTCATATTTGTGTTAGTGATAAGACAAAGGATGCCAGGATACCCACAATGCTACTGAGTGAATTTTAAGACCTCAGAGAACAGGATAAAATTGAATTCAGTGATCTTATTAAACTTCTAATGTATTTTTATTTCATATATTTTTTTCAAAAAGTTCCAAGACTATGAATAACAAGTTACAAGTTTGAATTTATAGCAATAGGAAAGGCGGATTTTCATACAGAATTTGGCATTAGAAGAGAGCGGCTATGCAAACAATTTGTGTAGGTAATTATTGGCTGGAAGCTATTTGTACTCTAAGTTTATTGCACATACACGTATGATAATAAGACTTTGCACAAATGGAAACTTTTGATAATAAATCCACGTAAACGATTGTGCCTTGGGGAATAATTCTGGATGTTATGAGTATATTTGAATTCCCTGCAAATGATGCAGAATTCCAGACCAAATAAGTAACCATTTTTCATTCATGATATTTAGTAGGTCATTGTCCCTAAAGTCTCAGAAAAGACAAATAAAACAAATGATGGAAAATGTAGTTCTATTTGTACTTGTATTAAAACATTGCAACCGCATAAGAAATTGCAAAGTAAAACTGTGAAATCTGTCACCAGCAGTAAACTAATGTATACTCAAAATGATAATTATCATAAATAAATAAATACCTAATCTCTACCTGAGAAGTACTCTTGTCATTACATATTGGAATCACTGATTGACTGGGTTTGTCTTTGGGATGTCTACCAACTTGCTTGGGAAAAGTGTTAGTAAAATAAGACCTAGAACAGTTGTGTTCTCTTTATGAACCAAAGTTTCTAAAACTTGATGAAATTATACGCTTCTCCCGCCCCAAATCAGTTTCACTGTATGTTAACAAAATTAAAATAAAATGTTTTATCCTTACATTCCTCTTCCTCGTTGTAGATTTTGGTTGCATTTATATGATTATGTCATATTTCATATTTAGATGGAAACAGTTCTCAAAAAATCAGTCTTTTCAATACTGTTTTTCTCTCTGAAATTTCATTGTTAAAGAGCTTATTCTAGGAGGACTCACTGTGGATTATTCTTTTGATTTATGTATGTGCGTGTGTGGGTGCACGCACTCACGTGCATGCAAGCCAAATCCATATGTCCCTCACCTCCACCCTTTGCCCTTGTCTATAGTCCATCAGACCTTTATCTTTTGTTTTCTTTTTGTAAGAGAAAGAGGAATAATGAGAGAGAGAAAGAGAGAATCAATTTCATTTAGCTTTTCAATTGGCTTTTTTTGCTCCAACACTTCATTGTGTACATGATGCTAGGGTTGAAATCGATGTCCTCGCGCATGCCAGGCAAGCACTGCAACTGCTGAGCCACTACTCCAGCCCCATCAGACCTTTTTCTGATAGTTTGTACTTTTGAAGGATATCAACAAAGTGAAATGGCAAAAGGTGGTGTACTGGGCAGTCTACAGCTCCAGGATGGGTCTTGTCTAGGATACTCTGTCTCACCAAGGCTATTTCATTTGCCCTCAAGTTGGAACACTCAGAAGCTTGTCCCTCTGCCCCGTGATCTGGCGGTCACAGCTTTCCATCCGTTTTCTCACACACTACCTTCAAGGAGAGAGACCACACCATAACTAATAAAAATGGTAGAAGGCTGTTTCATTCTCTTCAGGCCCACATCTCCGGTCATTCTGAGTTTCAACAAGGAGTCATATACTTCCCACAGAGCCTACTTACATCCCAGATCCCACTTTTCCAACTGAAAGTTTTCTGGACAGACTTTAGAGATCATATTATTCTTATGGAAATCTCTGTGTAGCTCCAGTTTGAAAGCAGATTTATAAATTCTTCTATTTCTCTTGCTCATCCATATTTTACAGAATTTGGCAGGTAGGCTTTAGGGTTTGTGGTTTGAGTTGTGGTTCTTGTTTAATTCAGAGTGTAGTTCTTTTCCTATTTTTCATACTTAGCATTTTTAATTATATTTCAAAGGGTAGCGTTCCAGAGTTCTAGTCACTACTTTATTTGCATTGAATATTGTATGAAATGCACAAAATTCGATTTAAACGTAGAAATTTGACATAAATTGACAATTTAAAGAATAATAAAAAAAAAACTCCCACGTATCCACTCTGAAGCTAAAGAGAAAGTATGTTTTCTGTATCCTTGAAATGTTCTGCTTTGGTCAGGGGGATTTGACCATTGTGATCAAAACAGTATCTCATACAGTAAAGTTTTATTTCATAGTCGAGTCACAATCTAATACTGCTTAGTGGAAAAATTCTCCTCCAGGAAGTTATTCAGGGATCCATGTAACTTCCACTTAGCATGTCTGCAGACCTTCTATGCCTTGAAGGCTTCAACTGGTCCCTCTGCAGAGAAGAGAATTGAAAGATCATGTGAGGATTTTGAAGATGTTTTGGGAGTCCAGGCCTCAACATGGTGTATATGAATTTTATTCATATTCCACCTTATTGCAAGTGGGTAGAAATAGTGGTCTACCTGAGAATTCAGGAGGAAGAGGAAGAGGAATTTAGGGAACATAAGATACTGTCTCTGCCACACCCTCTGCATGTTCCTCTCATTCTCTCCTGCAATAAGCAACCAACATCCTGAATCTTATGCTAATTATTCACTTGTTTTGCATATGTGAACATCTCAAAGTCTTTAATTTTTCCTGCTTTTGACCATTAGTAAGAATAGGCTCACACTGTACATATATGTGACTTGGTTTTGTTTTGAGTTTGTTATTTGAAAAATAATAAATTTTCTACAAATTGGAATAATACACAGTATGTGTCCACTATATAATGTTTTAAAAATCTGTTTTTCAAATATGTCACTCTTGCTGATTTTGATTCAATGTTTTATCAATTACTGAAGGAAATGTATTTAAAAATATGCCAACTTCATAAAGATATCAATTTAGTGATGGTTTTATTCATATCATTTTGTGATTCTATCCTTTTTGCCTTATATTTTAAATGCTATTATGTGCATACAAATGACGTACTGTAATAAAATTCTAGTGAATTTTATATTGTACTAAAGTGTATTCACTCTGTTTATCGCATTTAATCTTAGCATCTGTTTTGTCTGACTGTGGTATAGCTACCATATTTCACCACATAACTGTTGCAGATTTTATGCCAAACTTTTTTGCAAGAAAATGGGGTATGACCATTATGTGAAGACTTTTTTTATTTTATTTTTTAAAACTTATTTTTTTAAAAAATTAATTGTGTTGGTATCACTTAAAAATCATGTATTACTAAACTTCTTCAGTGCAAAAATAAAATGCATGGAATACTTGTGAATATATTTTAAAATTGGGTAGTCCAGATTGGTGCATATCAGTTCTTTCTTACAGTTTAGCGTACATTTTTCTGATCTAAAAGAAAAAAAAGTTAACACATTAGGTGTTATTGAATTATGCCTTATAGTCAAAATATTACCCTTGGGAAACTTTACTATGGTGTTGCAGAAGATTGGCTTGTAACATTTAATAGTGTGTGTTGGAAGATTCTGTAGTGCTGTCGTTGGTTTTGTCATCTGATGTACCATCCTCAGGACCATTCACAGATGTGTTTACCGTTAGTACTGCAGCTTTTGGACACATCGTGCAAGTTGGCTTTTGGAAATAACTGAGTGCTTATGCAGTGAAATTCTAGCCTTGTGATTCACAGTGCGTGAGATGACAAATGAGCAGCCATATGCCACTGGTGAGTACGTTGCTGCTCTGTTTACCTGCTTTATTTTTTGTATTTTTTAAGAGAGAGGAATGGGGGGAGAGAAAGAGAGAGAGAAAGAGAGAATCAACTTTATTTTTTCATCTGGCCTTTGCTTCTCTGACACTTAGTTGTAAATGTGGTGCCGGGTTTTGAACCCAGGTCCTTGTGCATGACAGGCAAGCTCTCCAACTGCTAAGCCAACGCTCCAGCCCCTCTGTTTAAGCCACATGAAGAACAGAATTATAACATATGACAATTATGCGATGAAAGGTTACAAACCAATTATAGGACTGAAAAAAACATGGTGCGATGATGATGTCATGGCAACATTAAAATACAGTATACCAACTTGCCAAGGATTTGCATTTATGTGGTTAATATTACTATATTCTCCGTTTACTTTCAATTCTTTCTCCGTGTTTTAAGATTATCTTTTACATATCATATATATCTGGTTGGATTTTGAAAAACTCCAGTCTGATAATATTTGTTTATTAGCTAAAGAGTTTTTGCCTTATCACTTTTATTGTGTTTATGAATCTGAGCTCATGTCTACACTCATATTTCTCCTCTACGTTTCTATAGCACTTACTTTGTCTTTCTTTATTTTCCTTACATGGTAATCATACCTTCTTCCCAAATGATAAATACTTGAATGCTTTCATTTCAGTCACTCCTGTCCTGATGTTTAGGATATTGCTTTATTCCTATGAGTTACAACTTATTATTTTTTTTTTAAGAGAGAAGGACATGAGAGAAAGAGACAACCATCTTTTTATTGAGTTTTTCACATGGCTTTTGTTGCTCTGACACTTAGTTGTGTACGTGGTGCTGGGGTTTCAACCCGCATCCTTGCACATGCCAGGCAAGCACCGTAACTCCTCAGCAACCGCTCCAGCCCCAAAACCTGTTGTTGTTGTTTTTTTAACAGTAAATATTTAAGATTTCTCTATGTGGTTACTTTTTTCTTTGCTTGGCATTCTTTTAGTTGACCCTTTCATTCTAAATCTCAAAAGACATCTTTGCCAGGTCTGGCAATCTATAGGAATGGTTATTGAGTTGTAGTGTCTTGCAGCTATGCTTAACCTAATTTTTTTCCTTTCTTACATTTTCTACTTTTCCTGAAGCTAGAATTGTCTTGCTCTTTCGTTTGCTTAGGGCTGTAAGTTCTTATCACAGACTCAAGCAAACTCTTCATCGTTGTCTAACTATCCTGTCCAGATGTTCATACAGCTCATCTATCATTATTACTCTACAAAGTTGCTCCCAATCCTCTGTCCTACTCCAGTTTGAACTATTTGGCCTCCAATCCTGTTAACCATGGTCAGACATCATTTCATTACCATCCAAAAATATTTCTTATCTCATTCCTGTTTTGGACCTACTGTTTTTTGTACCCCATTTCTCTCGTCTTTCTTCCTTGCTTTGTTAGGTCAACCTACAGATTTGGGGAGAGTAAATTTTTCAAAAATCTATCTGAAAATGTTTGTTATATGCATAAACCCTTGATTGAGACTTAAATAGAATTTGGTAGCATGTAATAGAATTTTAGTGAAAATTATTTTCCTTGAGAATTTTGAAAGCATTATTGTACCATTGCGTATTCTGAAATCCAGTGCTGCTATTGACAAGTCTAACAACATTCTAGTCCTTGATCCTCTACATGGAGTCCATTTCTCTCTGAATAGATACAATCTTTTCTTCATTCCTAGTGCTGAAATGTCAAGATGATGCCCCATCATGTGTTCATTTCTTCCCCATTGTGTTAAGCCCACAGAGTGATCACTTCGAGTCAGAAAGCTCATGCCCTTCAGTTCCTTCAAGTTTTCTTGAATTATATCACTAATGATCTTCCTCATTTTGATTTCTCAGTTCTCACCATCTAGAATTATTATTTAGATGTTGACTTTCTTAGATTAGTCCCATTTCCTGGCTTTTTCCCCCTCTGTCCAGTTTTCTAACTCTTTGTCCTTTTGCCCTGTTTTCTGAAAAATCACTTTAACTTATCTGCTAAATGTAATGAGTTTTTCATTTGGTTCCATTTTTCATTTGTAAGAGCTTTTATTGCCCTCTGATTTCTTTCCTTTCTGTTAACTATAGGGTCCTGGGGAACGTGGTGCACATTTCCTGGGTTTTATGGCCCACAATATCTTGCTTCTTGTTATCTATAGAAACACTTTGATTTCAGCTTTTATGATCTTTTAAGTTAGTTATCACTCCTCTGTGTTCCACAGTCTAAAACTTTATGATTATCTCTCTCTTACAGTCGTTTTCTCCTTCCTTATCTACATCTTTGCCACTATATTTCTTTTCTAATTTGCTTTCACGTTAGAGGTATTTGAGCAGAGTAGAGATCAGTGCTGGATACAGCCTGCCCCCATTTAACTAGAAATTCTGTGCATCAATTAGTTAAGTAAATTAACTAAAATTGGCCAATATATTAATAGCTTTAAAACATCACTTGTTATTTATAAATTTTTTAGTATATTTGAGGTTTCTCAATACTTTCATATATGTTTTATGGTGTCTTTCACTTATTTTTCTGGAATATTAGTTTTCAGAGTTATATATTATTCCTGCTTTAATTTGTTGGCATTGTGCTAAGCTTCTCTGTACTTATCTATATTTATTTCAATAAATTCCTTAGGCAGTAACTTTGAAATTTTAACCTGAGCCCTGTTTTTATAATATATTCTTAGAAAATGCCTCAAGAGTTTACCGTATTATTTTTGTCAGATATTTTCGCACATTTAATTTAGTTTTCTTTTTTAAAATCAAGATTCCTAGATTAGCACCTTTGCCGCTTTAGTTCATGCTGTTTTGCTATTCATTGGTTGCAGGCTAACCACATATGGGCTAGAATGTGAAACTAGGAGAAGTATATAGTAAAACTTAATAAATATGCATATGTGATTGCTTGAAGCTAGCGATGATGCTTGGCTCACAAACTTCACTATCTATAAGAAACAAATCATATTCATTTTAGAACATGCGTATACCTGTACTGTTTTATAGAGTTTTATGTTAGTCATAGAATTTTACTGTTGTGAGAAGGCTAAATTATTCTTTTTATAAATGACATTATACAATAACAAACATCAGACATCTAGATGATATATAATGAAGAGAAAAATCAATCTCCCAAATAGGTGTATTGATTGTCCAGCTAATCATGAACAGAAATAACTACCTATCTGGCAATAGGAAGCTGGATTCTCTAAAAAAATAATACTTCTTCAAGGATTTCATTGTTTTGTAATGAGCAGATGGGGGAATTTAGAAATGATGTCATAGTTGAGTGACAACATATAAAACGCATCTGATCTAGGTAAGAACCAACAGCTATAGGAGTTACATATGTTTTATTGACTCACTATAAAAATTTTTATTTGAACATATATGTAAATAATTTATTGAACACGGGGCTGGGCCAAACTCTTTCCTTAAATTATCTGTCTCAGGAATTTATTGCATAGACATAGTCTTAGCTTTTGACATCAAGTAAATACAGATATGGATATTGGACTATGAAAACTGACATTCCAAAACTACTTTGACTCACCCTGCTTTATATTGCAGCTAACATTCTAATTTGAATCACTGTTTACTCGTAAGAAGCAAAAGGAGAGATCAAACTGACTTTCTGACATCCCATTGCTAGTAGCTTTTAAATGCTGCTGGGGTTTACTTGTTTTTTGATATTTTTCAAAAGTAGAAATATAGCTATGAAGCTTTTAGCATTCTGTGTCTGTGTCTCTGTCTTTGTTTCATGCACTATCCTGTTTTTGGAAGATTTTGCTTTTGTCAGTCATAAAACCCCAGCAAATTCAATAGATTTTATAAATTATACTATATCCCTTGGAAAGGAAACTCTGTTTAGTCTACATGGAAAACTTATATCCTGTTTTCATTGAAACAAAAAACCCCCAAAATTTAAATTTTTATTGCTTATATACCTAGCACCCAATATATATAATGACATTATACAATACACATACATATATATAAGCTTTAAGGGAGATATATGTATATACATATGTGCAATCATCTTTCCCTACTATACACTACAATAAACACATTTTTTTCTTGTGACACTTCAGGCTAATAGAAAGGACAGAAAATTCCTCAACTTTCAGTTCCTTTCTTGAGATTCCTTTGGTCTTTAAAATATTTTCTCTCGATACATTCCACATTGACCAAGTCATCTTTTCTGATCTAATCTCCTTCTGCTTTGTTTTTTATTTTATTATTTTTATTTTTGTCCATATTTCACAGTAAACCTTCATCCCTACTATTGCTTAAGTCCATTCCTTAAGCTTGTTTTAATGTATAGTAAGTAAATGTTTGTTCATTTCATGTTTAATGGTAATCGCCTATGTTGGTTTCTTAATCACAGAGTCTTCATGACTTGCTTCCAGTCACACAAACCTTTCCATCAAATTAGAGCCTGTATTTCACTATTGCTTGGACTGAAGGAAACACCTGAGGCCCTAACCTCTATTCTTTTTATGCTCCCATTTCTCTCTCTATGGATATGCTTGAATTTAACCATCAGTTTTATGCTGCTGATTCCCATAACACCATTCGTCCACTTAATCATTCCTGGATTATTGTATCTACTTCTGAGCCCTGCATTTAAAGGAAAGCATTAACAAACTCAAATATGTCTGGAGAGGATGATTAAATTGATTGAATGCTTCTAAACCATGTCTCATGAGGAATGGCTGAAGGAATTGTGTACATTTATTGTTTATCCTGGAGTAAAAAAGATTGAGGGTAGACAGGATAATTGTTTTCAATAATTGGAAAGTCTGTCATGTAAAGAAGGGAACAGATTTGTTATGAGTTGTTCCAGAAAGCTTGACTAGAACCAACTTATGCAAATTGTAAAGAGATATATTAAACTATTCTCTAATAAAGGTCAGAGATTAAAGCCTGTTTATTTGACTTTTCCTACAGTACCTAACAAGAGATTTTGTCATACTGGTATTAATGGATATAATATCAAATGGATATTGATTGATTGATTGACTGGACATGAACTGAAAGAATAAACCCCTCTAAAAATAAAAATAAAGAGGTTCTTTTGAAGTAAAAATATCCTGTCTTTAACACAGCTGTCCCTGTGCCTGGCATCAGAATATTAAGATATTAACATCTTTTGTGGGTAAGGCAATCTTCTTATTACTTATTTCACAGCAAGCTCACATAATAGGTACTTTTATTTTCCCCACTTAGATGTGAGGGAACTGAGGCACACAGAAGTCACATAATGAGCCATTTCACAAGACTGATAAGTGAGCAAGCTACATCCTGAACCTACTAGGCAGGCAGGCTCCAAGATCTGCATCCCCAACCACTGTGCTAAACTGCTTCCAATACTGAAAGACAAGAGGATTGGGGAACGGGGACATCACCTAGTCTAGTGGCTTCTCTGGGGATTTCCTGACGATGACTATCCCAGCTCTGCCCAAATGCCTGTGGTCTTCTTGCCTTTCCAGTCTGTACTGACTCCTTGCAATCTTTCCCAAATGCAAACAGAATCAGTCCCCGACCCCAAAACCTTCCATTGCTTTCCTGGGTCCACAGAACACAGCTAATCTCCACAGCTCAGCAGACACCAATACCGTCTATGGTCCTTCTCCAACTATACCTCTTTATCTCTCCCTGACCCTTGAACAAGACCATGTGGGTAAATGAGTCTGTTATGTAGATTTCTTGTTTGGGGGAGAAAGCAGGGTAAATGGTAGAATTAAACAACATAAGATGTTTAAAATAGGGCTTTGAATGTAAAAAAAAATGCTGAAGAAATTTTATCATATTTATTTCCAAACACTTCTGATGATCCTGCGAGAATTGGGGTACACAAAGTATAATTGAATCCTTAGTTCTCTTCCTATATTGACAATTGCTCTGTAATAGATTGAGAAGTAAAGCAAATTTATTGGCTCATTTCGTTAATTCAGAGGCAGAGTCTTTGCAAGAAGAGTCCACTCACAGCACTTCCTCTGCTTTTCTGCAGATTTCTCTGCTTTGTCTCTCTTTGTGCTGAGTTCTCTTTTAGATTGACTTTTGTTAAGGCAACCAGAGGGCTTCCAGACAGCAACAGAAACTATATACAGGCTCTCTCTCTCTCTCTCTCTCAGCACTGGAGATTGAACCCAGGGGCGCTTCACCACTGAGTCACATTCCTAGCCAATTTTTATTTTTTATTTTGAGACAAGTTCTAGCTAAGTTGCTCAAACCCTCCCTCAATTGCTGAGGCTGGTTTTGAATTTGTGATCCTCCTGAGTCTCTGGGATTTCAAGCATGCACCACCATGCCCAGCATATACAAACTTTCTTGTTCACATTTACCAGGAAGGAAAATATCTCTTCCTATAATCATTCAGTGGAAGCTCAGAGCTTCATTCTAAGTAGATCACTTGCAAAACAATCATTGTGTCCAGGGAAACCCTGAGTCAGCTGGTGTAGGGGGTTGAGTGGTGACCCCAGAAGATATGTCTACATCCTGACTCTGGAACCTGTGACCTTATTTGGAAAAAGGGTCTCTGCTATTGTAATTAGGTTAAAGATCTTGAGATCATCCTGGATTATCTGGTAGGCACTAACTCCAATGAGAAGTGTCTTTGTTTATTTGTTGTTTTGTTTCTTTTTTTTGTTTTTGTTTATTCTTTTTTTTAGAAAGGGACAGTGAGAGAGAGAGAGAATCAACTTGGTTTTTCATGTGGCCTCCATTGCTCCTCATTGTGTAGGTGGTGCTGGGGTTTGAACCTGCGTACTCGCACATGCCAGGCAAGTGCTGCAACCACAGAGCAACTGCTCCAGGCCCCAGAAGTGTCTTTGTTAGAGACAGAAGAGAAGACACAAAGGAAAAGGTGACGCACACGCAAAGGCACACACTGGATCTAGGCAACCACATGCCTGTAGTCACTAGAAGCCCAGGAAGCATGGAGGGGTTCTCTTCTCTCTTTTTCTCTAAGGGGAGTATGACCCTAATAACACCTTGATTTCAGACTTCTGGACTCCATACTGTGGAAGATTAAATTGTTATTATTTTAAGCAACCAAATTTGTGATAATTTATTATGGAAGCCACAGAAAAATAATTTAGTGGTCATTCCTGAGCCAACTCTTTTGATAAAGAGCATAGGATTATGCTATCAGGATTACACTATTTCAGGGCTGTCAATGGAGCTGCAGGTGTGGACAATCCATTCTAAACTATATAACTTCCACAGAAGAGAAGATTGGGTATTGGGGAGGCAACACAGTAACCGCTTCAATATCCTTTAATTCCAATTCCTAATTTTACCCCTATCTGTTGGTTATACCATGGTGGATCCCAGCCTTTGATTGTAAGTCATCTTTTAGTAAGATTTCTTATGGGGCTAGAGTGGTGGAACAGCAGTTATGGCGCTTACCTGGCATGTGCGAGTACACGAGTTCAAACCCCAGCACCCCATACACAACGAAGTGTCCAAGGAATGAAAGTCACATGAAAAACTAAGTAAAAATTACTTCTCTCTTTCTCTCTTTCTCACTGTCCCCTCTTTCTTTAAAAAAAAAGATTTCTTATGTTACACTACTATTTCTAACAATAACTAAACCTTGATTATTTCATTTGACTGGCTGCTCCCTTACCAAATCCATAATTGTCTCTTCTTTTTTTTTTAAAGAGAGAGTTACAGAGAGATAAAGAGTGAGCTAATTTTTAGTTTTTTATCTGGTTTTTGTTTTACCTCCACTTAGTTGTGTATGTGGTGCTAGGGATCAAACCTAAGTCCTTGCATATGCGAGGTAAGCACTCTACCACTGAGCCACCGCTCCAATCCCCGTAATTGTCTCTTACCTCATTTGTCATATCTCTTACTGGTAACTCCTTCAAGTTATCTTAGATATGACTACCCAAATTGCCACTTTCTTGTACTGCCAAGGTTGAAACCTAGGATTTAAAATAGTAATGGGTTAAGGGCTCCCTCTATCTTCATTGATCCCTTTAGCAAAATACAATTGATTCTGTGTGTACCTTACATGTTACTGAATGTGACCCTGATGATTCTGATATATGTTAATTAATGATGGTCCTGTTGCTTCTTGACTGGTATTTAAATACATGGCAAAAATTATTATAACTGCATATAAATAAGTGTAAAATACAACAATGCATTTGTTTTACCCATACTGAACATTTTGAAAACTTCAGAATCTAATTTAGAATGCGGAACAAGTAAAGTCAAAGGATGGAATTATTTAGCAATAATCTCTGTGTTTTCCACCCCTATAAGACAAACAACTGTTTGTAAGGGCCTTTGGTTTTAGTTTGTGTCATCTTTGAAGATAGGCTATTGTTGCTTAAAAAGAAAAATCTCTGTGTTGAATACAAGAATGTAAAATATGATTTTAAAATTTTTTCTTCTAAAACAAAGAATATGAAGGCAAAGTAATGTCTTGTTAAAAATTTTAATTATAATTGAATCTTAATTGCAATGACTAAAAGTAGAAGGTACCTGTTAAATAAATTATACAGGAAATCTAAGCAACAAGACATATAAGAAAGCACCTACAAATTAGTGTCTAGTAAAGGAATACATTTTTATGTCTGTGTGACAAAACACATTGAACATTTAAGCAATTACAGGAATAGACCATGAAACACTAAACCTGAGAAACCATTTGAAAAAAAATCAGCATTATTCCATCCATTCATCACAATTTTAACCATCTTCCTTCAAAATCTTATTTTGTAATGAAATCATAGGTTTTTTCTTATTTTTTTCTTGCTAATACAAATTATCACAGATTTGGAAGCTTAAATATAACTCAAATTTATGGTCCCATAATTCTGCAGGTCAGTAGTAAGATATGGTTTAAAACAAGGTGTTTATAGTGTCTGTGGCTTGGAGTGGAATCTATTTCCCTGTCTTTCCCAGCTTCGAGGAACCACTGGCTTTCTTTGACTCATGTTTCCCTTCTGTCTCCAAAGCTAACAAAGGTGAATGAGTCCTTCTCATATCACCTTACTGTGGCACTGTTCATTCCATTTACAACCTCAGTTCTTCCCTGCTGTAGACAGTGACGCTTCTAAACGACACAGTGATTAGGAGGTGGACCTCTTGGTCATTATTCTGCCTTCGCCATGCACCAGTGTTAAATTTCAGATCTTGGTAATTGCACTATGCATATTATGATGTTATCATTGGAGGAAGCTGGGTACAGGTGTACATGTGTCTATACTACTTTTATAACTTCTATGTAAGTCTAAAATTATTTGAAAATAAATTTTAAAAAACTTAATTGGGAAAGGATTGGGTGAAAATGTATAGAGATGCTTTTTTTACAGAATTTCAGGAATTATAGTGATAATGATGAACTGGTAAAGGTCACACTGGTAGGTAGTGGCAGAAACTGGAAACCTCATGGCCTCACTCCATCCAGCTACCTTGAAGTAATTAAGAGGATTACAATAGAGCTTTTTAACTTTTAAAATAGTAAATAAAGTAATAAGTAGTCCTTCAAAGTTGAACTGAAGGTGAAGCTCAGTGGCAGATTGCATACTTAGGATGCAGGAGACCCTGGGTTTAGTCCCTAGCACAAGCATGGCGCATACACACACACACACACACACACACACACACAAGCGCGCACGCACGCACACACACACACAAAAGGAAAAAAAAGAAAGTCATAGTTCTTATTTAATTAAGAGTAATTCAGTCAAGATTTACTGTCTTATAGTTGCTAATATATTTTTCAATTATCTAAATACGATGGGCATTGTCTCATTTTCCTTCCTTTTAAATAAAACGCTGACTATGATTGACCAAATATCTTAGACTATACCATATTTTTTATGCTTGATAAAACAGTCTACTTTTGTGCCTACAATGCCTGCCAAATAGAAATCTGTACTTCTTAAGCCAGATTATTAAATGCTTTACAAAAAAAATTTATACTAAATTTGTGCTTTTCCAGAAATCCATCATATTCTATTTTATTTAATATTTTAATTTTATGGCCTTGTTTTGATCAATAAAATTAATTAGGGCTGAAAAATTACGTGGAAATTTCTGATTAACAGAGAAGTGTGTTATTTTTTGGTGTACTAGTTTGGTCCCAGAACAAAGCAATGACAAGGGAAATTTGGAAGGAAAAGAACAAGACATAACTAGACTCAAAATGAGGAACAGATGCAAATAAAATCATGAAATGGTGTAAAACTGTGGACCTTTATGCTTTAATCATAGAAGTTTATAAAGATATCTTCAAAGAACTTACCAGAAAAAGAGAGAAATGGAGCATTCGTGCAGAAAGCATTCTATGGATATGAAGCATGATAATCATAAATTCTTACCAAGAAATATTATATGGAAACCGCTGCCAGTTCTTGAAGTATTAAATTGATAACTGACTTTGCATCAATAACAAAGAGTAATTGAAGACAATGAATTATTATTCTCAGCTTCCTAAAAACAATATTTTTGGACCATGATTGAACCCAGGGGCCACTTAACATCATAAGAAAATCCTATGAACAACTTTGTGCCTATAAATTTGACACTAACAGGAAATGATAATTGTATAGACAATGTAATTTTCCAAAGCTGATTTTAAAAAAGTAAGAGTAAGATATTGGACCAGAAGAACCAAACATTGTTCAAGTACACACATACACACACACACACACCACACACACACACACACACATACAGGAGATGAGTGATCCATAACAAAATCAGCATTAAACATCAGGAGTAAAATAATAGATTACAAAATAAAATTGAGGGCAGGTTATCTGTATGGAATGGATGCCTTCCAGTGCACACAAAGGTAAATACCAGGTGCATGCAAGCGTTTGATATGAAAAGCAGAACTTTTCAAACTTTTGAAAGGAAATAGATCCTTATAATTGTATAATTTGAAGGCAAGGAATTCTATCTCAAAAAAACCCATAAAGGACACAAACATGACTTGATATTGACCATTTTCTGTTCTGGGAGGCTCCCTGAAAGTACTGCATCAAAGCTCCCTGAACCTCTGGCTTTCAGTTGGATTTAACAAATGAGATTTGCTAACAGGTCTAGGTACAGGAGGAATTTGAGGATTGGCTAGTTATTCTTCCAGTTCCTTAATACCCAACCATAGGGGATTGGCTCTGTTACTTAGTGAGGGCCACAACTCCCAACTGCCCTCTGTCTCTTCCCAGGGACCCTGTCCAGGTTCCAGGAACAGCTCTCTGCTTTTCTTTCTTCCCTTCTACGAGTGGGTGCTGTTGTCCTTAGGTACTTGCTCTCTCCATGTTGGTTTCTCTAAACCCTGAACACATCTTGGTAAATGCTCCATTATTGAACTCTCCAGAGTTTCTTAAGTTTGACTAAATCATGTGCCTTCTTTTACTAGTCCAGCTGATAAATCAGAAAGATTGATAAAATAGATTTGAAACCTCTGCACAATAGAACATTGACACCAGTGAATGCAGAAAAGAAGAAAGAGAGGAAAACATCACAAACAGAAAGATTTTTGTCGTGCCAGTAAAGACAAAGAAATGGCATCCGAAATACACAAAGAACTACAAATCAATAAGAAAAATAGGAAAGAGATACCAGAAGGAAACTCATAAAAGTAAAATGCGGAATGGGAGAAAACAATCCAAATCAACAAAAAAATAAGGAATTACTAATTTTCAGTCTCTACACAATTTCTGACCATTGTTACATCTCCTCCCTCTCCCTGAGCAGCTGTGTTGAGACATGGATGGGAGATGAGGAGCTTGAGGCCATCAGGGTCAATACCTGTCTGGAAGCTTGTCTGGGAATGCTAGCAATGACTCACTGGAGGAATTTACAGAGGAAGGAGTCAGTGGGCAAAGAGAATAGGGATCAGACCCCTGTAGGGGAGCTGCTGATGGAGTTTCCTTTCACAGAAACCTGGAAAGGATGGAGGCCGGAGAGAAGACCCTTGTTCTGCAGAGAAAGGCAAAGGTGTGTGGATGGGGACAGAAGGTAGAGACATGGTAGGGGGCGGCCATAAATTGATGAACTTCATCACTGATGGCCTCTGTTTGCTCAGAGGGTAGCAGAGAGATAGGGAATGGTACAGTTGCTGTGGGAGAGGGAGAAAGCATCCCCTGCGGAGGTTCAGCCCAGGGCAAGGAGTAAAAACAGGGCCTCCAGATGGAGTTTCTTCTACACCTAACTGCCTGCATCATTAGGTTCGATCCCCAGCCTTACCCCAAATCCCACCACTCCCTCCCTCAAAATCAAAATCTTCTGCCAAACTAAGCAACTTATAATTTCCTTTTCTGTAAATTGCCTCTAGCTAGTAATTTATCTCTATGCTGAAGTCCCAAAATACTTCTGTTGATAGATAGCCATGATTATTTAAAGAATAAATTTTAAAGTGTTGGAAAAAGATAATGGAGTGAAGTAATTATCTTTATATTTCTTTTCCTAATTGTGAGAGATAAATCAATAGGCTATGCAAATCAAACAAAATATGTATTTTTAACAGAGAAATGTAGATGCTATATTTCAGTATTTTAATCATCACTACTTTTCCATTTGGAGTGTAGGACCATAGCTTTACAAAGATAACTATAAAATATGTTCATCAATCACCTGCACTCTGTTATTGGAGCTCAGGATTCTAAGCAATGAGTTGTTGAGTTGTTAAGTACCTATTAGGTTCCAGATTTTGTGTCCATGAGTGGGAAGAAGAAGAGGTTGTACAAAGTACAGGGAGCCTTTGGCCATAGAAAAGCAGTGTAATGCTTGTACATGAAACAGCATTATTCCAAGTAATTTCAATCTCCAGTAGTCTGAGCTTTTTCTGCAGGCTTGGAGGCAGATACATGATCTCCAAATAGGTGGGTTTTCCCATCACAGCTGACCCTTAGGTTTGCTTAGAGCAACACGGCTACTCCCACTGCCTCACCTTTGTTTAATGAGAGTCATTTCCTCACACCAACGTTGGGTTAATGGACTGAGATGGGAGAAAATCAAACGTATCTCTGCGTTTTACACCAGATTGCCTTTCTGCCTCGTGGCTTTAATCATTCAATCCTATTCACATCTGCCATAATAACAGTTATGGCTTTTCTACTGTCTTCTCACCCAGGAGGGTATGTCGGGGAACGGCAGCATCCCCTGAAGAAAAGCAGGGCAAATCCTTAATCTTTTTCCAGTATTGTAGGCAATAATTTTCCTCTGCAAACCCCCAAGGAGTCTTCATTTGGCTCTTACACCCACCACTCTCCCAGGTCTGTGGCTCCATGCTGATTTATGAGTTCCCTTCTGTCCTTTCTCTTCTGAGATAAGTTTTAATTATGTAGACAGATTGTAAAAGTCTCTTTTTTCTTGTAAACAACTATTTCTTTGTTAGTAGTAGGTTTTGTTTGGATGGTTTCCTCCTATCTGAATCTTCTTACATACCCAGGAATTATGTCTGTTCATTGTTTAGCTGCAGCTTCAAGGAAAGAGAGAGCTGGCTTCTTTCCAGTTTCCCTGAGGGTTCAGTCTTGGAACACTTGCACGGCAGATCTCCCTTGGGAACTGTCCTTTGTTGCTTATGTCTCAAAAGACCATCATATTTTAGTTTAGATTCAACACAAGAGCAAAATATCACCCGTCAAATAAGCAGTATGGTAATACTCTCAATTTTCTTATTTTTTAACAACCTTTTTTCCTACCATAATCAAAATATTTGAAATCCTCAAAAGCACTAGTGAAGTTGCTAACAGTTACCCTTTCCCTGGGGAACTCCAAGAAGTGGATTTGAGAAACTGTCTCTGATGATGTTGACAACCATTGCTCTTTACTGTGGACCATATAACAGTTAAAATAAAGAGAAACAGATATTTTGAAAATATTTTATAGTGAGTATTTGTGATGTGAATTTTTCTTATTCTGCATACTTTTAAATATTGTTTGGATTTTTCTTCCTAATCATATCATTCTAATTATTTTTAGTATTCATTGCAAATTCTGACCTCTTCTATTACCCTTGCAGCCCAACATTTGCGTAAAATTGGTTTGGTCAAGAATAGTTAAACATCATCCTTTAACCAGCATAGAAAATTCTTGTAGCAGTTTTTAACTTTTAAATGAACACCCCTTTGAACACCTCTTAACCCCATTAGATCAATATTCTCTCTCAAAGACCCTCTTGGAAGATTTTGGGCATCTTGGAAATAGAAGAGATAATTTTTAGACATAGTAACATACGTAATGTTTTCACACTGAGAAAACATTGATTCAGCAATCCCAAAGAAGAGGTGTGGTTTATGGCTGAAAAACAGAGTTCAAGTCTCTGACCGTGTTAGACAGTCATGACTTTGGACCCAATTGCCAGGCTCACCACACAAGTTACTACAGTTCTTTGAGAACACAGATCCTTGACTTGGGTTTCAGTGAGGGTGCCTGAACACCCAAACATTTTATATAAGCTTGTGTGTGCTTATATTTTTTCAAAGGAAGATATTTCATATTTTCAGTAGATTCTCAAAAATGGATGTGACCAAAAAAAATGGTTAAGATTGTATCAATTGAATTATTCTAAAAAAAAAAGTCATTTCACTGTTTTTTAAAATAAAATAACTTTTTATTACTGAAGTAGATTTCTGTAATCTGAGATAGGTTTGAGAATTTCTGAGTTTGGGAGGGGGTCCTTGACCTCTGACCTTTTAAAATTTATCCTTTTATGCCTTTGAAGGTTTTTAAATTCACCATGCAAATTTGAGAAATTCTGTTTCATTTACCTAAGAAGGAAATGTAGTTGAACCGTCAAACCTTCATATATGTGGATTAAACCAAGCTGGGATTGAAAATATTTGCAGAGAATGAAATTACATCTATACTGAACATGTACAGACTTTTTATTTTGGTCATTATTCCCTAAGCAATATAGTACAACAACTGTTCCTGTACTAGTAACATCGCGTTAGGTATAATAACTAATCTAGAAATGATTTAAAATATGCCAGAGAATTGCACAAGTTTTGTGCAAATGCTACCCCATTTTCTAAAAGGGACTTGAGTATCCACAGATGTTGGTATCCAGCTGCCTCCTGGATGCAACCACCCTTGCATACAGAGGAACAATTATATTTTTATACAACGTGAAGTACTATCCTTCATTCTATAAACATGTTTTCAGAGCTCATTCTCGAGCAATCCACTCTATTCATCTTCCTCCACCTTACAATCATCTTAAGGTAACTTTACATTTACAATAGAAAAGGCTTAAGTCTGGACAAACATTACCTAATTTATGTTAGGGTGTTACTCATTAACTGTAGGATGATACATTCCTTAGATAAGATAAAAGTATGCAACAGCAAAGTGCCATTCGAGAGATCTACTTCACTTTTCTCTGTCTTCAGAGCATTGCAGGGCATGTAAGTCTTCAGTGTTGTCCGTACGCTGCAAACTTTACCATAGTTGGGTATAAACGCATTGGTCATGTAAAATATGGATTTTCTTTTAAATTCTAGGCTACTTTGTGGAATGGGCTTTTGGAGGACACAGAAGGATTGAAGCTTCAAGGGAAAACAAGTCGCGTGGTTTTCAGATTCAGGCATGAGGAAAATGCAGCCATCTGAAGTAGTCATGAACCCCAAGCAAGTCTTCCTCTCTGTGCTGATATTCGGAGTGGCAGGGCTGCTCCTCTTCATGTATTTGCAAGTCTGGATTGAAGAGCAACATACAGGTAACACGTGGATTTTTTTTTTAATTTTAATTATAACATGGCAATGGTCCTTTTTAATTAATAAGCTATGATGATATATTGTCAATTTTTTCCAACAACAACAAATGACTTAGAAAAATGAAATTCTAGGCTGGAGTGGTGGCTCAGCAGTTATGGTGCTTGCCTCATGTGTGCAGGGACGCAGGTTCAAACCCTAGCACCATGTACACAACTAAGTGCTATAACAACAAAAGCCACATGAAAAACTAAATAAAACTGATTATTTCTCCCTCTCTCACTGTCCCTCTGTCTTTGAAAACAAACAAAAAAGAGAAAGAAAAATTTAAGTTTTATCTCCTAAAAGAAAGATTATACAACTCT
>PVKS010019050.1:0-39022 GCA_004027875.1 Aplodontia rufa
TATTTGTCACCTTTTGTTTTAACCAGCGGTGCTCTTGCCCAGTTTCAATGCCTGTTTTACATAGATTTTAACCAATGGAGTTGATGCATTTCTCAATGCCTGCTTTGCATTAATGTTAATTATGCTCTTACCCCAAATCTATGTAACCCCTGGCCTAACCTCCATTAGACGGTGTCCTGATTCCAGGTGCCCCTCCACCTTTCGGAGTCTCTGCTCTTCTTCCTAAATAAATTCTACTCCTTTTACTCCTCCTTCCGTGGTTGTTCGTGGATTTTATTCTTCAAATTCATGAGACAAGAACCCAGAAGATTGGTGCCGAATTCCCAGGATGAATTTCCACCACACCAAGAGCTGCAACACCCAGCTTTTAGCTGGAGAGCTGCTAACACTATTTCAGCTGCAGACACCTGCAGCCAGCCCAAATTCCCAGTTTTAACTGGGAGTGGCTGCAAACACTAGAAGTGGGCTATTTTAGCTGCTGGAATCTGTAGTGGCCCAGACTCCATTCACCAGCGGGAGTAGAGAATCTGGCCTCATCTCAAAAACCCCGCATCAATTATAACCTTTAATTTTATTAAAAGCTGAGGCAAAACCAACCAGAGAACCCCTGGGGGTTCTCTTTCTTGTTCATTGATCTGCTCAATTTAGTGGTTTGGGGGGAATAACCAGGCTTTCTATTTTAGCCCCAAGTCCATTTCTTCATCTTCCAGTCGTCCCTGGCTCCTCCAATGTCTGCACTTGTGTGCGTTCTTAGACTCTGTGAGATGATAAAGTCTTGAGTCATTTCCCTTCCCAAGGGTACTTGCACAATTTTCTTAGGAAATGCTGAATGATAAAAACAGTGCAGGACCCAAGAAAGGAGTTTGTGAGGCAGAATTTCAGGTACTGAGGGAAGAGTTTGGGGATGAGGACACTTGGGTGGCACTGCGCCTGTTTTCTCTATTCTGCCTGTGTGAGAGGAATCCTCAGGCCATGAAGGGGTTAAGATTCACAGCCGGAAGACTGTGGAGGGGAGGCCAAGGGAGAAGGACAAAGGAATCCAGGGCCTAGGAAGGAAGACTGGTTGGCTGGAACCAGCAAGTCCCTCCCAGGGCTTGCTAAATAGAGCTGTTAAGTAAACTGCAGTCCCAAGAGGTCATTCCCATGGGTAGAGCGAGGCCAGGAAAGAAGGGGCTCTTTGCAGTTCCAGGTCAAAGGTAACTTGGGGAAAGCACATTGATACATTCTTTTCCTGAGTTCAGAGTCATCTTTGGTTTTAGAGTTCCCAGGGAGCTGTCTGAGCAGCACGCCTGCCCCTGCCCCACACACGATAAAGGTTGTCCCTGGGTAACTTGGACTGAGTGCCCACATTCCTCTCCCATTTTTATCGGAAGAACATTCCTGGCTGAAAGCGGATAGATCTGTGAGGAGTGCTGATGGACGGAGGTCTCCGCTGACAGCACAGAGGCCTGACCCCAGACACAGGGGCCAGCAGAGTTCTGAGGAAAGGAGGAATTTGGGAGAAGTCAGGCTGGTAAGATATGACAGGAAAATACTGTGATGTCGCCCGCCTCATTTGTTCATGGAGGCAGGCACAGGACCATGTCCTCTAGCCGACATGCTTTGTTCTGCAAAGTTTAGTGAAAGAGCTGAGCACAGACTGTCAACTGAAAACTTATGTTCTCTATTAAAAAAAAAAAAAAAAGAAAAAAACAGAGGAAACACTGTTGGTGAAAGGGCAAAGAGAAAGGAAGAAGTGGATTCAGAGACCAATTACATATCACAGAATAGAAAAATCTCATCCATATCTTTAGAAATGCCCCCTTTTTTTCTGAGGAGTTTATATTCTCAGATGAGATCTTAATTAAATAATATTTAAATAATACTTCCCTTTTATGCGGGCACATTGGTTCACTTTGTGAAGGACAAAGACGTTTTTCCTAGATGAAATGTTGTGGGAAGGACTGTTTACACTCTCTCTCTCTCTCTCTCTCTCACACACACACACACACACACTCACACATCCTCTGTGCAAACATGGTGCTTACAGGGATGGTAATTTGCTTGCGGAGTTTCAACTGCTTTTCTGAGGCCCTGTGAGCGGGGATTTTTCTTTGATGACTCCCCAGAGGCAATACAAGGGTTCTGAGTTTCTCCTGCCCTTTGTTAGTAGAAAGGTTGTGCTAGTCTTCCTCAGCTTCCAGCAGAGGATTTTCCTCTCTCTCTCTCCCTCTCTCTCTCTCTCCAGTGATAGGGATTGAAGCAGGGCCCTGGGCACACTGGGCAAGCAGTCTACCACTGAACTGCATCTCCAGCCCAGCAGAGGGCTTCTCAAACTTCAACATGCACTTGAATCCCCTGGTTCCGGAGGCCCAGGGCAGGGCCTGAGAGTCAGCATTTCTAACCAATCCCCAGGGTATGCCAGTGCACAGATTCAGACAACGCTTTGAGTAGTGAAGCCCTGGAGGACTTTGTTCCAGAAACAGCCTACATCCCCAGGAACAACTGAAGAACTTGTCCTCAGTCCCCAGGGCCTCTGTGGCTCCTCCTCCTCTCCACTGACGCAGGCTCTCTGGGCTACCCTGAGGCTACATCCTGTCCTTGTACTACACTCAGGGACTGAGGCATCTGCACGGGGCCTTCCTCTTGCCTCTCACTGAGAGCTTATCGAATCTATAGTAATAACAGTAGTAGCAACTGGCTAAACTCCGAGGCAGGTACTATGCTAATTAGGTACTCCAGGTACATTAGTCATCACTAATGTGTGTGTGACTATGATATCCCTGATCCAGGGAAGGAAACCAAGGCTCCCAAGAACTTAAAAGACTTGCCAAAAGTCACACAGCTAAGGGGCGATGGAGCTGGGGACCCTAACCATTGCGCTGTGCTCCTGTCCCATGAGTGATGTGGATAGCAAATGCCTAGAGGATCTGAAGAGCGAGCCTCTTGCTGGGCTCTAGGACTAGCTCTGTGACCTGTGCCTAATTTCCCTACGTGTAGGACCCTGCCCTCTCACCAAACAGGACTCTCCACATTTGGGCTCTGGAGCTGGGGCTGAAAATGAGAGGGGCAGGGTTATCTTACTCACTGGCTGCAGGCAAAAAAACAAGAGGGGTGATAATCTTCCCATCATGAGGCTTTGAGAAAGGTGAAGCCCCAGGGGAAAATGGGCTTATCTCAGACAGTGGCCCTCAGATAACCTCTGCTTCTACTCTCAGCTCCCAGTCAACTCCTCAACTCCAGCATTCCTTTTGTCCCCCCTCCCCTGCCTCTTGAAAACTGAATCAGCGAGTCAGGAAGGCATTTATTTACTTTGGAATCTTTAATACTCAACTTTCTGCTGCAGTGACTGAAAAAGAGACACAGACCCCCAGTTCCCAAACAAAACAAAGGTCAAAAGGTCACATGAGCCCTTGTTACCTTATAGGAAAACACAGATCTACACATATCTGCACAAGCAGCACACACATGATAAACACACATCAACACAGTTTGCCAAGCAAATAAAGGATCCAAGGGTGGGAGAGGGAACAAGTACACACTTGTGAAATGGTCTTTTGAAAAGAATTTGATGAGAATTCATCCTCATTATCTGCTTCCTCAACATTGAGCTACCTCTCCCTTAAATGTGTTTGTCAGTTTCCCATCACTGTAATAAGATGCCTGAGATAATTAACTTATTAAAAGAAAAGGTTTATTGAAGCTGAGAGTTTTGCAGATTTCAGTCCATGATGGGTTGGCCCCATTGCTTTGGGCCTGTGACGAGGTGTATCATGGAAAACGTGTATGGTAGAGAAAAACTGCTCACTCGTCACCAGGAAACAAAAGAAGGGGAGGGACCAGGGTCTCGCAATCCCCACTGGGATCATGCCTCCAATGACCCTAGACCCCCCCACTTGGGTCCACCTTCTAAAGCTTCCACCACCTGCCAGTAGTGCCACCCTGGAGACCAAGGCCTTTGGGGGCCATTCAACATCCAAACGACAGCATTAAACTCACTGTGGAAAGTGGCAGCCATGCTCATCTTTTTCAGCATTCTTGATTCTCAGTAGTTCAATTTGATCTCTTCACAGGGTACCTGGAAAATTAACCGTCCTATTTCCTTCACCTTTACTTCAAATTCTTTTTTCATGCCTCGCTTTATTCAAGATTCAACTTTTTTTAAAAAAGGACAGTGAGAGAGAGAGATTGACAATCAATTTTTATTGAGTTTTTCACATGGCTCTCCTTGATCCGACACTTAGTTGTGTACGTGGGTGCTGGGGTTTGAACCCATGTACTCAAGCATGCCAGGCAAGCGCCGTAACCACTGAGCCACTGCTCCAGCCCCCAAGATTCAACTTTTTCTGCAGATGGACACTTCCTGCCCCCTATTCTCTACCTTTCTAAAAGTCTCCTGTGACCACCCTCCCCCCAGTTCTTTTTCTTATTTTTCAATCACCAACTCTCAGCAAACTCCCTGGAGCGCCACACCATCTGTTTACCATTCTCTTCCAAACCTTGTTCTTTCTTCTAGGATCTTCCTCACAAATCCCTGTTCTAGAAACATCCGTAGATATTCTTTTCTTACCATTTCTTGGCTTCTGCAGATCTAGCGACTTTTATCTCCACTCATCTTATGTCCTCAAGACAGACCTTCACAGAAAACCCACCGCAGCCCCACACTCTGGTTCTCCTCTCTGCACTGGCCCACATTTCCTTGCCTCAGCTGAACCAGTAAATTTGTTACATCCTCTCCATTTCCTCAGTGTCCTGCTGAATTTACTTTCATCTTTACCTAGGGCTACAATTTGAATATGGTTTACCCCCTCTGAAACGCATGTTGAAATTTGATGGCCATCATGTCAGTGTTGAGAGGTGGGCCTTCTAGAGATGATTGGGTCATTATGAGGGATTAATGCCTTTCTGCGGGAGTAGGTTTGTTTATAACAACCATGACAGATTTTTTTTATTAAACAAGGCTGCCCTCATGTTTTGTTTCTTTCACACCCACCTGCTTGTCCTTCTGTGCTCATAACAAGCAAAGGAGATGCTGGTATTTTTTCAAACTAACCAGCCTCCAAAATCATGAGCCAAAGTAAACCTCTTTACCTTAGAAATGATCCAGTGTCAGGTATTTTAGTATAGCAACAGAAAATAGACTAAGATACCAGCCTAGAGACTGCCCACAGTTGAGCCATCCAGTCCTCCCTAGGCGGGCCATTTCCTGCCTTCCTCATTTCTATGAGGTTCTCCACTAGCATTCCTGCTTCACTCCTTTGAGTGTCTCCTTCACAAACCTCATGAGGCCCCTGCTTCGGATAACCTGCACCTTCTACTTTCCCTCCTCTGCTGTCAGTCCAGCAATTGTGGCTCCTGGTGGCTTTACTTCCAGCTCTTAAATTCCATGAAGGCTTTGACAGCCCCTGGCATCCTCAGTTACCTCTGGTCTATCTCATAATTTCACTGAGCCCATCATACCTTTACTTGGCTCTTAAGTTCCAAGCCTATTTCTCCTCCCTACTTTTTAGAATTCCTTCTTCATGCAAAATCTTGTGAATATCTAAAGTCCTTCATTTTCTTTCTTCTTGTCATCCTTCTCCTAGTTACAATTATTTATTATTTTCAACCTAGAACACCAATGCCTCCAACTGCATGACCCCATTCTCTCCTTCATTCTAATGCACTGCACTGTTGGATTTATTACTCCAAAGACCACATTCTTCCCACATTTAAAAATCTGCAGATAGTTAGGCATGGTAGTGCACACCTATAATCCCAGCAGCTCTGGAGGCTGAGGCAGGAGGAGCACAAGTTCAAAGCCAGCCTCAGCAACTTAGCAAGGATTGCACAACTTAGCAAGACCCTCTCTCAAAACAAAAAATAAAAAGATACCCCCCAAAAAGGAAATCTTCAGGTATCCCCATTACCACCAAACAAAATCTAAATAATTTTGACCTGAATGTGTGATCATTTGCCACATATACTACCATTTTTGTCTGCCATTAATCTTTGCTCTTATGATTATCCTAGCTCAAAGGCCTCTCTCCATCATTGCCACATGATCAAATCTCACCATGCCTCAGAGGGAAGCTCAGAAGCCATGTTGGCTAAGAAGTTGCCCCTAAACTCTCCTGCTTAAAGTGATATTTAGCACTGTTACTTTTTTTTAATTAAAATTTCTTTAATCGTCTTGCAGCATTTATAACTTTCCACCTTATTCTATTGTTTTTTTTTTTAAAGAGAGAGGGACAGTGAGAGAGAAAGAGAGAAACAACTTTAGTTTTTCACATGGCCTTAGTTGCTCTAACATAAAACTTAGTTGTGTATGTGGTGCTGGGGTTTGAACCTGGGTCCTCATGCTTGCCAGGCAAGCGCTGAAACCGCTGAGCCACCACTCCAGCCCCACCTTATTCTATTGTTAACACACAGAACTATAAGTTCCTTAAGGGCAAAGCCTTATACAATATGACTGATAGCTGCTGCTGGTTAGCATAGTTTGAGTCAGGGATCTCAACCCTTTCAGGACAGCTAGCAGAGATGTGGCCTGTGGTAGAAAAGTTCAATTGGGCACACTCCTATTTCCATATCCTGCACAATCTCTTAAGATGGGGCATCCTGTATACACGGACCTTTAGGGGATACCTGACATCCAAACCATAGTAGAAGTCAACCACTGCCTAGCCTGGCTCTTGGTCACTTTAACTATGTGTCCTTTTCTCGCCTGTTTATTAAAGTAGTACTTCTGCTAATTCCAATGGTCAATCTAATTGTATGTGTCTGTGGTACTAGAACTTGAACCTAGGGTTACTCTACCACTGAGCTACATCCCCAGCTCTTTTTATTTTTTGAGACAGGGTCTCCTTAAATTGCAAGGTTGCTCTAGAATTTGCAATCCTCGTGCCTCAGCCTTCCCAATAGTTGGGATTACAGGAATGTGCCGTCTTGAGCATCCGCTGCCAACCTATTTGTAACTAGAATATGTACTTGAAGGAAGTAAGTTTTTGTTTTTGTTTTGTGATTCTTGGGATTAAACCCAGTGCATGCTAGGCAATTACTCTTCTACTCAGTTACATCCCAGTCTTCCTAAAGCACCCTTAAAATCAAACTTTATTCTAAGATAGACTGATCTTACCTCCAACCAAAATGATGGATAGTTTCCATGTACACACTTCAGGCCCCTGAAGAAAAATGACACCAAGTCCACAGTTGCTTTTCTCTTTTTTCTTTTTTATTTTTTTTTTAAGAGAAGGACAGAGAGAGACAGAGAGTAAGACAGAGAGAAATCAATTTTTATTGAGGGGTTGGGAATTTAGCTTAGTGGCAGAGCGCTTGCCAGGCACGCGCAAGGCTCTGAGTTCGGTCCTCAGCCCTGAAAAAAAAACTATTTTTATTGAGTTTTTCACATGGCTTTCATTGCTCTGACACTTAGTTGGGTGCGTGGGTGCTGGGGTTTGAATCTGTGTACTTGCCCATGGGAGGCAAGCACCATAACCGCTGAGCCACCGCTCCAGCCCTCTTTTTTTTTTCTTTAAGAGAAGATTTTTTTTTTTTTTTTAAGAGAAAGGGACAGTGAGAGGAAGAGAGAGAGAGGAAATCAATTTTATCTAGTTTTTCATTTGGGTTTTGTTATCAGACACTTCATTTTGTACATGGTGCTGGGGTTTGAACCCACGTCTCTGCGTGTGCAAGGTAAGCACTGAAACCTCCGAGTCACTGCTCCAGCCTCACGACTGCTTTTTTTCAATTAGAATTCTTTGTTATTATACAATTCCTCAATATTTTTACTGATTTCTTCTCTTCCAGATCTGCCAACATTTATATCTTGAATCTCAGCATTTGGAGATTTGCTCTGCTATATGAGAGAGTATCTTTGTTTCCTTTGCCCATGATTTGGGGCCACATGTTTGCCTACATCATTGTTTGTCAAAAAAAGCATGAAAATGTTCCTTAAGATTGGTTTCTCTGACATGGTCCCCTGGGGCCAGGGCTGTGTGACTCAGATTGGAAACGTGTCATAGAGAATTGGTTTTGTCACTTTGAACTTTTTTATACTTTGAGATCTTTGATGTCCAGAGTGTGTATTTTTACCCCTTTTATCAATACCACCTACCCTGAAAGTCAGTAACTGAACTGCCCAGAATCAACAGTCCTGGGGTCTTTGAAGGTTAAAGAAATGGTAAGAAAAATCTTTTGTTTCAATTGAACAAGAAAAGAGGGAAGAGATATAGGAATATCATAAAGTGGACTTTTAACACCCACACAGTGACCAAACATATGAAAAAGAGATTAATTTTTCCAGATGACACACTGGCCAAACATATAATGAATTTTCCCCCATAGATTTGAGTTTCCCAGGTTTAACAAATAAATGTACAGGATACCCCATTAGGTTTGTATCTTTTCAAAATGCAACTGTGACTCATGACACATTTGGGGCATACTTGTGATGATTCATTTTATGTGTCAACTTGACAGGCCAAGAGGCATCCAGATATTTGGTTAAATGTTATTCTTCGTGTAAATGTAAAAGGGCGTGTCTAAATGAGACTAATAGTTGAATTAGTAGACTGAATAAATTAGATTGTCACTCCCTGTGTAGGTGGGCCTCATCCAAACCATAGAAGGCCTGAAGAGGAATTCACTCTCTCCCTAACTACCTATCCTTGAGTAGGGACATGCATCTTCTACATTCAGACTCAGACTGGAATTTCATTATTGGCTTTCTCAGTTCACAGATTCTTAGACTGTAGAACTTGAAACTTCTCAGCCTCCATACATGTGAGCCAGATCATTATGATAGATGATTTAGGTAGATGATGATGATGATAGATGGACAGATGAGGAGGATAGATAAATAGATAGATAGAGATAGATGATAGATAGATAGATAGATATAGATGATCGATCAATCTCCTGTTTCTATGGAGAACCCTAATACTGTATACTGAAAAATTAAAACAAATTTTTAATTAAAAAAGTTTAAATTATCTGTCTGAAAAAATTTTTAAGGGAGAGGGACAGTGAGAGAGAGAAAGAGAAAATCAATTTTTATTTAGTTTTTCATGTGGTATTCATTGCTCTGACACTTCATTGTGTAGATGGTGCTAGGGTTCAAATTCACATCCTTGTACATGCCAGGCAAGCGCTGTAACCACTAAGCCACAACTCCAGCCCCTGAAATCAAAATTTAACCACATGTCTTATATTTTAGCTGGTAACCCTACTTGGTCAGATATTTTGGCTTTATATAGACATAGTCTGATTTTTTTTTTTTAAAGAGAGAGAGGGATAGTGAGAGAGATAGATAACAAGAGAATCCGTTCTATTTACTTTTCCATGTACTTTTCATTGCTCTGACACTTCATTGTGTACATGGTGCTGGGGTTTGAACCTGCATCCTTGTGCATGCCAGGCAAGTGCTGTAACTGCTGAGCCACCCCTGCAGGCCCCTGAATCTTGATTTTAAGACAATAATGATTTAAAATTTTTTCATATTAACATATTAATTTTACAAATGAAAGCATATCACTGTGACATTTCCATACATGCACAAATTATGGATTGACTATGTCCACCCTCCTTTAATAACGATTTTTTTTTTCAAACAAAGAGGGAGAGTGAGAGAGAGAGGAAAGAGAGAATCAACTTTATTTATTTTTTCATTTGGCCATTATTTCTCTGACACTAAGTTGTGTATGTGGTGCTGGGGTTTGAACCCAGATCCTCGCACATGCCAGGCAAGTGCCCTAACTCCTGAGCCACAGCTCCAGCCCCAATAATGATTTAAAAAAAAAAAAAAGATACATATTTGTGGAAACTAAGCTCTTCCCATAGTTAATCCACTATTCTTTTTTTTTTTTTTTAAAGAGAAGGAGAGCGAGAGAGAGAGAGAAACAGAGAGAATCCATTTTTATTGAGTTTTTCACATGGCTTTCATTGCTCTGACACTTAGTTGTGTATGTGGTGCTGGTGTTTGAACCCGTGTACTCACGCATGCCAGGCAAGCGCCGTAACCATTGAGCCACCACTCTAGCCCCTAATCCACTATTCTTGAATCTGAAATTTAGCCTGCTCTTCTGTGTTCCAGACTGTCTTCCATATGGCCCACACACTTAGCTTGGGACCCTAAAGCATCCCAGGCTGACAATGGATAAATGGAGGTGGTGCTCTATTCATTATTAGTTTGATTGCTTCTAACTTTGAATACATTGTAGTGATTACTTCGGTGTCACAGCATTTGATCCTCTCTCATGCTTCTAATTAGCGGTGCTGCTGAGACCATCTATCATGTATATATTTCAGGTGACGCACATTTCTAGTTTCTATGAAGTGTACCAAGGTTTATACAATTCATTCAGTGACTATTTATTGAAAGCCTATTGTATCACACACTTTTGAAGGTGTGAAGAGTGCTATAGAGTTCACATCTGAGGGACACTTAGTTTATTGAAGAAGGACACATCAGACAGGGTGGTAAAGGGAATCAAGATCCTCAACCCCAAGGGTTCTGTTAACTACGAGGTTTTGTTTCATTGAGTGGAAAACACAAACTCAATTTCTTAAGATGATAATGAGAAGATGTTTTTATTTGTTTTTTTGTTTTTAGGAGAGAGAGGGACAGTGACAGAGAGAGAGAGAGGGAGAGAGAGAGAGAGAATCAATTTTATTTAGTTTTTCATGTGGCTGTTGTTGCTCAGACACTTCATTGTGTACGTGGTGCTGGGGCTTGAACTTGCATACCGGTGCATGCCAGGCAAGCTTAGTAAGTGCTGAGTCACCACTACAGCCCCAACAATGAAAAGTTTTTCAGTTGTGTAGGAGAAAAGAAACGATAGTAGAGTCAACTGGAGCACTGACGAGGTGGCTCAGTGGTAGATTACTTGCCTGGCACATGTGAGGACCCAGGTTTGATTCCTAGCACCACATACACCAGTAGGTGGAGGAAAAACACACACACAACACAGCCAAAAAAAATTGAAAAAAATAAAATTAACTCTCCCTCCCTCTCTCTCTCTCTCTCTCTCTGAAAAAGAAGGGGAGGGGGAGGGCTAGGGATGGGGAGAAGGAGGAGTAGGGTGTGAAGGAGGGGATGGGGAGGAGGAGGAAGCAGCAACTGGAAGAGGTGGGCTTTAGTGGAAAGAAAAAAGATGATCGATAGGGTAATAGATGAAGTTTCTGTTTGGTGCTGTGTATGGAATGAGCCCTTTCTCAAGATTCCAATAGACTCTTCAATTAGACATCCATTTTCCTCAATAAGACATTGATTTTCTGATTAATGTGCTGTGGGATTGGATGTGTTTTGGACGATATGACAAAGGGTGAATATGGCCTCCTTGTGGCATAAAGCAAGGCTCCAGTGGGCGGCCCATCCTATCTGAATGACACGGTAGGAAGCCTCAACTCTCATATTTGATATAAAACAAAGGATCCAGTTGCACTTCAGGTTCAGTTGTTGCCCTGTCCAAGGAAAAACCTCATTATCCATGCAAATATTTGGATTTTTGTGTACGAGACTGAAGATACTCCTAGTGTGAGCCACAAGGGCATTTAGCATCATTTAAGTTTCTTTTGTTTCAAGCAAACCAAAGGCTGATTAAGCAGGGAACAAATAAAGGATTTAAGGGGGAAAGATTAGGGGTGGAATGGCTTGGAAGCACTTGGGAGAGTTCACAGACTGAAGAGCTGAACAGTTAGTGTAGGAAGGACGGTGGGGAGTTGCGGGGGACAGGAAGCCAGGGCTGCTCCAAGGACTGGAGCTCATAGCGGTTTTTCCTGGGCTGTGGCTGTGATGTGTTTTAACCCTGCTTACTTATCATCATCTCTGTCCACGTCTTTGTGAGAGAATCTGCTTAGTAAAGCTTGAGTCGGGGGCCTCTGCCCTTTTAGAACAGTTAGCAGAGATGTGGTCCGTGAAGGGATGGTTTGATAGGCCTGACTGTTATCAAACTGCTATTTCTGTGTCTTGCTTATGAGAGAAAGAGAGAAGCAATTTTCACTTAGTCTTTCACGTGGCTTTCGTTCCTCCCAGACTCCGCCGTGCCTGTGGTGCTGGGTTCAAACTTGCGCACCTCCACATGCCAGGCAAGTACCATAACTCCCGAGCCACTGCTCCAGCCCCTATCCCTCTCTCTTAAAAAACAAAAACAAAAACAAAAAAAAACAAGGAATAAGGACAAAATAAATAAATGTTCCAGATAAATAAAAATTGTTACTTTCGTCACTAACAAAACCTCCCAAAGGAAGTGATAAAGGATATACCTGAGACAGAAAGAAAGTGCTTCTACATGAAATATTTGAGGTACAAAAGGAGAGAAGAGCAAAGAAAATAGTAAACCCAAATCAATATTGACAATATGTACTCATTAATGATTTTGGTTGTTTTAAAACTGAATTAAAATAAATAAAAATAATAATTTGTAAGTAGTTAAGGCAGAAGGGACTTTATTCTAAGAACACACATCCGTGTGCATGTCAGGCAGGCAACCACTGAGCCACCACTCCAGCCCCTGTTCTTGTTCTTTGTGTCAGCCAGCTCTTTGTTAATGTGACCAAAATACTTGACAATAGCAACTTAGAAGAGGAAGTTTATTTTGAGTTTATGGTTTCAGAGGTTTTAGTTCACGGTCGGCAGACCCCTTTTGCCCTGGGTCCCAGGTGAGGCAGAATGTTATGGCAGAAGGGCTTGGCAGAATTGTTTCTGCTCTTGGTGTTCAAATGGTCTTTTCAGTCACTCCACAGAATTTTCACTAAGTCCACCATTTCTCATTATTGTGTTAAATTGTTTGGAGGAAATGCAAAAAAAATTAATGAATATAATGTCAAAATTCATAGGAGGCTTCCATGGGAGGCTGATCAAATCTGCTTTAGTACTCATTTGTTTACATGGTTGGCCCCTGTAGCTTCAAGCCGGCTGCATTTGATGAGTATGGTGACATTAGGTACCCAAGAAAGTGAGCACAAAGAGAAGGCAAACGGGGGCATGAAATCTTAAAAGATGCTTTGAAATCAGATATCGCTGAAGCAGAGCATCTTAAAGAGAAGAAGTGCATGATAATCCTTTGTAGTTGTATAGTCAGGTTGAACTAGCATTTACCGAGGACCTATTATGCAGTAGGCATTTTAAGATACATAGCCCATTAAGTTTAGAACAATAGAATTATGCCCCTTCTTTGGTGCTAAGCAGAGAAATGTGGAGGAAAAACAACTATTTTAGGACTAAGAAAGGAAGAAAGGGTCTCCTTAGACATTATCCCATGTAGGGAAAAATATTTCAGGAATATTTCCTGAAGGCTCAAGGGCACATTTTGAAGCTTAGGTTTGAATAATACACCACTCAGTTAAGCCTTTAGTTCCTCTGAAGAATGTGGTGGTAAGAGTATTGGACATAAGAGACTTGGATTTTCTCCATATAAGTTCATCTTACATGCTAACTTTAAGGAAAGATTTTGCAATGTGCTGTTTCTGTGAAACTCACCATACGTAGGGCGAAGATTCTCAGCCCACAATATAAAACAAGTGACAAGCAAATCTACTTAAGGAATGGACTATCATGTGTCCACAGGAGGAGGCTTTTCCTCAGGGAAAATCACCCTGCTTATTTCTTTCTTTTTTTTTTTTTTAAGAGAGAAGGACAGGGGTAGGAGCGGTGGCTCAGTGGTTAAGGCACTTGCCCGGCATGCACGAGTACATGGGTTCAAACCCCAGCAACCCACATACACAACAAAGTGTCAGAGCAACGAAAGCCATGTGAAAAACTCAATTAAAATTGATTCCCTCTCTCTCTCTCTCTCTCTCTCTCTCTCACTGTCCTTCTCTCTAAAACAGAGAGAGAGAGAGAGAGAGAAGGACAGTGAGAGAGAGAGACAGAGGGAATCAATTTTTACTGAGTTTTCCACATGGCTTTCGTTGCTCTGACGCTTAGTTGTGTACATGGGTGCTGGGGTTTGAACCTGTGTACTCACGCATGCCGGGCAAGTGCTGTAACTGCCAAGCCACCGCTCCAGCCCCTGCTTACTTCTCTTTGATGGTATATATATATACACTACCTTCCACTACAGTTATTTGTGTGTATTTCTATCTCATACTAAACCTCCAGTTTCAGGGGATTTGGGGCATTATTTACCAAAGCATTTAGTGCAGTGAGTTGCAGGCAATAAATTACACGAGGCTACCCAGAGCTCAGAGATCAAGTTCTAGACCTGGCCTTGACACTAAAGCTGAGACAACAGTGAGGCAGAATGTTATGGCAGAAACTTGTTCTTCTCCTGCCAGCGTTTGTTCCTCCTTTCTCTCAACAGCAGCAGCCCAGTTTTCACCAAGTCTACATTCCTTGCACATACTTCCTATTCCCTTTAGGGGAAAATGACCCTATTCCTGGCTCATCCTATCACATCCGGTTTGGCTTCATCCTGATCCTGTCATCATCCCGGCCACAGTGATTGGGTCAAGGATGAATCTCCCTCCGGGCCAATGAAATGCAAGACAGTGACATTTGCTAGATACTTCAAGGAAAGAAACTTTCTTATTCTTCTATGGAAGCTGCCTACAGAGATATTCTTTTCTTCTGACATGAATGAAAAAGCTTAAGTCCATGAATGATGCTGGTAGTCATCTTGAAAGGCCACAGAGAAGCTAGCCTCATAATACAGCAGGTAGTATAGAAAGCAGAGATATAGTGGGTGGGGGGAGACTGGACTGTTCTTGAGATTATTGAGCCTTGGATCAAAGTGTGCCTGAAAATCACCATACACCTGTTTTTGGTTTTGTTGTTTTTTTTTGTTTGTTTGTTTTAGGTTATACGAGCCAGTAACTTCCCTTTGCTGTATAATCTGCTTGGGATTGGATTTTCTGCTACTTTCAATCAAAGTATTCCTGTTATAGTTTGGATATAAGATGTCCCCCAAAAGCTCCTGGTACTGCAGGAATATTCAGAAGTAAAATGATTAGACATGAGAGTTGTAACCTAATGGAGGCATCCTAGTTTGAATGGATTGGCTGAGTGGTAACTGTAGGTTGGTGGGGCATGGCTGGAGGAGGTGGGGCATTAGGGGCATTCCCTGGAAGGGTGCATCTTTTCTGTTGCCCTTTGCTCACTGCCACTGCCCTTCTCTGCTTCCTGGACCTGCCCTGAGCCAAGCAGCTATCCTCCGCTGGGCCCTATCCCTGTGACAGCCCAAAGCAAAGGAGTCAGCCATTTATGGACTGAAAGCTCTGAAACCATGAGCCCCAAGTAAATTTTTCCTTCTTGGGGCTGGAGCAGTGGCTCGGCGATTTTGGCATTTGCCTGGCAAGCAAGAGACCCGGGTTCAAACCCCATCACCACGTACACAACTAAGTGTTGGAACAACAAAGGCCATGTGAAAAACTAAGTAAAGTTGTTTCTCTCTTTCTCTATCTCACTGTCCCTCTCTCTTTAAAAAAAATTTTTTTTTCCTTCTTTAAATTGTTCTTGTTGGGTGTTTTGGTCACAGAGATGCAAAAGCTGATTTGAACAATTCCTAAATCGTATAAATGAGGTTTATTTTTTATTTTATTTTTTTTTTAAAGAGAGGATAGTGATAGAGAGAGACAGACAGAATCAATTTTCATTGAGTTCTTCACATGGCTTTCGTTGCTCTGACACTCAGTTGTGTACATGGGTGCTGGGGTTTGAACCCGTGTACTTGCGCATGCCAGGCAAGCGCCATAACTGCCGAGCCACCACTCTAGCCCCCAATAACGAGGTTTAGATGTGATAATCAGTGAAGACCCTTTCAGCTTTTAATATTCAGTGGTTCTGTTAAGAACTCCACTAAAAAGTAAACCATTTTTGCTATGACATGTGAGAAGTCAGTAAATATTAACCAACTTGGATATCTCCATCAAGAGAACTGACCACAAAACCAAACCTTGAGACATCAGAGAAATTCCCCAGATCTCTAGCTGCATTCCTTCCTTCTGCCTAGCTGCTGATGTCCCCAGAGTAGTCCATTCTCTACAGGACTCCAGCTACATATTTTCCCAGTCACCCTTTGGGTATGTCCAACTTGGAAGTCCACTTGACCAACTTAACTGAGAGTCTTCACAGAAAGAGAGAGTATCTTATTTTACTTTGTGTGTACAGCACTCAAAATAGTGTCTAGCAGACAGACATAGTGGGGCATGCCTATAATCCCAGTGACTTGGGAGGCTGAGGCAGGAGGATCTCAAATTCAAAGCCAGCCTCAGCAACTTAGGAAGGCCCTAAGCAACTTAGTGACACCCTGTCTCAAAATAAAAAATAAAAACGAGAAGGGGTGGGTATGTGACTCAGTTGTAAAGCACCCCCAGGTTCAATTCTAGTACTAAAAAAAAGAAAGAGTGCCTAGCACACAGCAGGCACCTAATAAATCTGACTAAATAAATGGATAAATTTATCCATCAATTATTAGTCACCCACTATACACCAGGTCCTGAACAAAATGCCCAAAACAAAGTCATTACAGGTGCAGGTGGCAAGCAGAGGTTTCTAGGGTGCTGGAAATGTTTATTGCATAAAACAGAAAGCTAATTTTTAGGGTATGTTTATGATGCAAAAATTTATCAAGCTGGTCACTTAGGATCTGTGAAGTTTCTGTCTTTAATAAAATGTTTACAAAAGCAAAATAAATAAGCTCTTACTCTAAGAGTGCTTATATTGCAGTACTATAGTCAGAGGAGAGAGACAATACAATGTATAAAGATCTAACATGTTGGAAGGTAACAAATACCGTAAAACAGGAATGTAAGAACAAACAAGAAGTTCATTGAGCATGAAGACATGACAGATTGACCACCCTCAGATACATTGTCAGGAACCCAGAATCCCACCCTTCCAGACCGCTATTTCCAACTCACTTTCGGAGATCACGCTCCTGTCTTCCTCTGCTGCCACTGAGCTGAACTGAGATGGTCATTCCATGAAGGGATGTGGGAGTAGGAAGAATGTGTGAGCTTAGATATAAACTCTGACTCACAAAACAGCACCAGGATCACTATCCCAGCGCCAATTCTCCAAGCACTGGAGATGATCAGTCAGTATACCCATTCTTCATGGTTTAGTATATTTAATGAAAGACTGAATTCCAGAGATAGAAAGGACTGTTTTCTCTAAGCCCAGAAGGTATTATTAGAGAATCAGTTGTGTGCCCAGCACTGTGTAAGTTCAATTCCAAGTTCAGTTCTAAGATGAAATTCTTTTTTTTTTTTTAAAGAGAGAAGGACAGTGACAGAGAGAGAGAGAGAGAATCAATTTTTATTGAGTTTTTCACATGGCTTTCATTGCTCTGACACTTAGTTGTGTATGTGGGTTGCTGGAGTTTGAACCCGTGTACTTGTGCATGCCGGGCAAGCACCGTAACCACTGAGCCACCGCTCCAGCCCCCTATGATGCAATTCTAAGTAAAAGGATTGCAGTAGCCCCCTTAGCCACGGAGCATATATTCCATGACATTCAACAACGGTTTGAAACTCTGGAGAGTACCAAACATGATATATACTGTTTTTCCTATAGATACGTATGATAAATTTTATTTTATAAAATATACACAGTAAGAGAGTAACAATAATAACTAATAATAAAATAGAATAATCATGATTAAAACTTTTAACTGTTTATTTTTCATCTAACATAATGAATTTTCATTTAACATGTTTGGACTGCAGTTGACTGCTGATAACCAAAACCACAGAAAGAGAAATCTTGCATAAGGGAGAGTCTAGTATATATCATCTTGATAAGTAATGATCTCTCTAAATGTAAAGCAATTATAGAATAGGGGGATTTAAAATCAGACATTGTATGCCTTTCCTTTGTGAAAGTTGTCATATTTGCAATTGCAATTTTAATTTTCTATGTAGGTCTTTTTTTCCTTACTGGAGACTGAACCCAGGTTGAACTATACCATCAGCCCCTTCATGTGAGTTTCTTTTTCTTTTTTCATGTGAGTTTTTATTCATTTTTTTAAAGACTTTTTTTAAAGAGAGAGAAGGACACTGAAAGAGAGAAACGATTTTTATTGAGTTTTTCACACGGCCTTCATTGCCCAACACTTAGTTGTGTACGTGGGTGCTGGGGTTTGAACTTGTGTACTCACGCATGCCAGACAAGCGCTGTAACCGCCAAGCCACCACTCCAGCCCCTCATGTGAGTTTTTAATTGTTTATCTCCTTACTAGCCTGTAAGATCTACAAGTCAGGGATTAGGTCTATTTTTTGTTCACCACTGTAGTCCTCAGAATGTAGTAGAATGCCTGGCACCAAGTGGGCATTTGACCAACATTTTTAGAATAAAGTAATTAAATGTAAAATGGAAACCACATCAGAAAGGCATAGTAATTTAGAGGTCAATGGCACAGGCTGTGCAGTAAGATAGATTTGCCACTTCCCAACTGACTAACGGTGTTAGGTGAGATCTTTAAACTCTCTGAATTTTATTTATTTTGCTCTTGCATAAAATGGGGAGATTTGGGGCTGGAGCAGTGGCGCGAGTACACAAGTTCAAACCCCAGCACCACGTACACAATAAAGTGTCAAGGAATGAAAGTCACATGAAAAACTAAATAAAAATTTCTTCTCTCTTTCTCTCTCTGTCTCTCACTGTCCCTTTTTCTCTTAAAAAAAAAATGGAGATAAACACTATTCCCACTGCAAGAGTTGAGTGACTGACAAGTGTAAAGTTCCTAGAACATAAAATATCATAAATGGTATTTATGATACTAGTTTTCAAAGAATTGCAATAGTTTTTCAATGTAGTTTAGTTGCAAAAATATCAGAAATGATTAATCTGGTTTCTGGTCTTCATTTCTAAACGAAGAAAAAATGATGCCTATCCCATACTTGGGTATTCTTCACATATTCTTTCTACCTGATGAACCCTCCCCAACCCCCACCAAAAACACACACATAATGTTTCAGTGTTTGTGCTTCATTTGTTGGAAGTTGGAGACCTGGCTACTTGGCTATTGTCCCCCAACCCTGCAGCAGCGAAGGGGACTGCAAAACATCAAAGCCCACTGTTTCGTGGCCCAGGCAGCCTCTCTGGAGCCACAGAATCTGGGGGGCCTGGGTTATATTTCGCATTAAACACTCAGGAACAGATACAGCTATTGAACCTGCCATCCTCCTAAGTGAGGAAGGAGGCCACAGCAAGTCTGCATGGCCCAGCTTCTCCAGAATCTTCCTGTGAAAAAACAAAGAGGCTGTCCTTCCATCAGGGAGCCAGGATCAGTAGTTAGTAGAAATATCATGTATTCTCATCTCATTGCCACAAGTCTCAATTTATCTATTTATTTTAAATAAACTTTTCATTTAATTTAAATTTTTTAAATTTATGGTTGACAAAAATTACATGCATTTACAGTGTACATAATAATGTTTTGAAATATATATATGTGTGTGATGGAATGGCTAAATTGTACTAATATGCGCACCTCTCATACTTTTCTTTCGGTGGTAAGAAAACTTAAATCTACTCTCAGAGATCTTCAGGTACACACTACACTACTATTAACTCCAGTCACCATAGATCTCTCACATGAGATCTATTGATTAATGCCTCGCACGTGGAAAGCACTCAATGGACATGAAAATAAATATTTAAATGAATTGCTTTTATAATAATCCAATAATTTTCTTAGAATCACAAAATTCTTTAAAGAGGACGTTAAGGGCTGGAGCGGTGGCTCAGTGGTTAGGTGCTTGTCTGGCATGCACGAGGATCCGAGTTCAAACCCCAGCGCCACGTACACAGCTAAGTGTTGGACCAAAGAAGGTCAGATAAAAAACTAAATAAAGTTGTTTCTCTCTTTCTTTCTCTCTCTCTCTCTCACTGTCTTCTTTCTTTAAAAAAAAATAAAATAAAATAAAGATGTTAAGACCTCAACACTTCAAATTGAAAGAGAGACTCTTCCTTGCATTCAAACTGAACCCAACCTTCTACAACTATGAAATAGAGAAATGACCTTTTACATTCAGGCACAATGATATGTGTATTCCACCCATGAAAAAAATAGCAAATAAGGCTGGTGAGCATCAAAAATAAAATGGTCTATCTGATAGTTTGCTGGCAAAGGCAGCAATTTCTACTCAGGTTGGATACAAGACAAAAGCCAGCCAGCTGTACACGCAGGGTAATCAGGCTCCAAAACCTAATTCTCCCTCTCCCCATTCCAGGTGGCAGATATCTCCCAAATTTTATATTTAGACACTAATTCCTTTAAAGTTAAAATACCACTTCTATTGAAAATGTCTCTTATTAACACTCCGATGTGAGTCGATGTAAATATTCCTTATCCCTGCCCCATCCGAAAGGGACTAAACAGGACAATAAGGAGGGCAGACAGGAAGAAGAAAAGACTGAGCTGCAAACGTGAAGGGTGCTGGGTGTTTTGTCTCACTCTAGTTTGTAGTTCCAGAAGGCTGGGTCAAGTTTTAATGCAAGACAATGCTCTGCTTACAACTGGAATTATTAATGTCTTGATGTTCTCTTTAATTAAGCCTTATGATTTCTGCTTAATTTTGTGATTCTTAATTATTAGATTCTTGTAAAAGTAATTCATACTTTTTTTTTTAGGAGCGAGGGACAGTGAGAAAAAGAGAGACAGAATCAATTTTTATTTAGTTTATCATATGGCTTTAGTTGCTCTGACACTTCATTGTGTACATGGTGCTGGGGTTCGATCTGCATCCTGGCGCATGCCAGGCAAGTGCTGTAATTGCTGAGCCACTGCTCCAGCCCCAGGAACTCACACATTTATTATTTATTCATTTGTATCCATCTAGTGCCTACCACATACTAGGCATTATTGAAGGAAGGGCTACTCCTAATCCCCTTGCTTTTATGGGGCACAGGACAAGAAGACAACGGAGACCCTGTCCTATGGCACACTCCCCGTCTTGTGTCCCCCAATCCTGCACGTTTCATCCCACATCAGGAGGGGTCATGCGTAAACCCTGCAGAGATGGCAGCCAACCTGCCTAAGTTCTATCCATACCCTGTGGCTGTAGACTAAGGAGGATGGAGCCGAGGAAGTGGCCTACAAGACCCTGAGGTGGGCTTGGGGCCATCTGTACAGGTAATTGCAAGGTGTGAATTTCTGAAGCGTTCTCCAGAGGTGGGGTCCTGCCGGCACTTGGCCACCCAATCTCCTCACGTACTAAGACAGTCCGGGTAGATGGACAGAGAGGGCCCTCTAAAGCTTGACTGGAAATAAGGCAGTCCAATTCCAAATGCTGGGAGTTGATGAAGATAATGTACAGAATCCCCATCTTCACAGTGCTTCCAAAACAAAGTATAAACAAATACTTGAAAATTAATAGTCAAATATACAGTGTGTGTGGCAACAGTGAGTACATTCAACCCTTCATATCTACTAATTCTGCATCTGCAGATTCTACCAACTCTGGATTGAAAACTTCGACAAAAATTGCATCTAAACCAGGAATGGTGGCACATGCCTATAATCTCAGCAACTCAGGAGGCTGAGGCAGGAGGATTACAAATTCAAGGCCTTGTCTCAAATTAAAAAAAAAAAAAAAAAAAACAGGGGCAGGTGGCTGGAGCGGTGGCTCAGCAGTTGGGGCACTTGCCTTGCATATGCAAGGACCAGGGTTCATACCCCAGCACCACATTCACAACTAAGTGTTGGAATAAGGAAGGCCAGATGAAAAAATAAATAAAATTGATTCTCTTTTTCTCTCCCTCTTTCCTTCTCTCTATCTTAAAAAGAAAACAAGGGGGTAGAGTGGGGACAGGAGGTTAGGAGCTGAACATGTAGCTCGGAAGTAGAGTGCCCCTGGGCTCAATTTCCAGTTCTGCAGGGCAGGGGGAGGGGGTGGAAGGAAAAATAAAATTCCATCTATACTAAACACATAGACTTTTTTCTGGTTATTATTCCCTAAATGACATAATATAGCAACTATTTGCATAACACTTATGGTATATTAGGTATTATAAGATATTTAGAGTATATGGGAGAATATACAAAGATCACTTGCAAATACTATGTCATTTTAAATGAGGTAATTATATATCCTTGGATTTTAGTAACTGTGGAGGGGTCTTAAGACTAATGCCCTCTGATACTGACAGATCACCATTTTATAGAGAAAAGAAAGGAACAGAGTGAATAATTTTAAGTAATGTGGGTCAAAGATGGTATATTAGATGCCTGGGGCTGCTGCAGTGAAGTACCACAAACCAAGTAACTTAAGTAACAAATTTATTGTGTCACAGAAGTTCAAAATGAAAGCAGGTTTGTTTCTTCTGAATACTGTGAAGGAGAATAGATTCCATGTCTCCCTCCCAACTCTGGGAGCCTCAGGCTTTCCTTGGCTTGTACATGGTGGGCATAACCCCCATGTTTTCCCCTTGTCTTTCCTCCGTGTCCAAATCACCCCTTTCCATAAGAGCACCAGCCATATTGGATTAGGGTCCACTCTATTGACCTCATATTAACCTGATAACCTACAAGGACCCTGTCTTCACATACACAGGTACTGGAGGTAAAAACTCAAAATATGTTTTAGGGGGAACACAATTCAATCCATAACAGGAGACTTTGCTATGAAGATGACATTTGAGCAAAAGCCTAAAGGTTAGGGTAAGGGGTGAGCTATGTCAGAGGTGGGGGAAGAATACTACAACCCAGGGAACAAGTGCAAAGGCTCAGCTTGCTCCTTCCTCCAACCTTTTAACCCATTATGTCTCATCATCCTATATACAGGACACCTATAAAAACCTGTAAAATTTTATAGGACACCTAAAAAATTGCTCAATATGTTTTTATAGGTGTCCTATATAGAGAATGATGGGAATTAAGATAGTGGCCTGGAAAAGAGGAATAATTTATAATCTCTTATAGCACAGTAATATAGATATGGATGACAGCAATTAATTGTGTATTACAAAATAACTAGTTGAGAAAATTTTGGATGTTCCCAGCACAAATAAATGATAAATGTTTGAGATGACGGACATTACAAGTATACTATCCAATCACTACATTTTGCATATATGTACTGAAATACTACAGGTATCTCATAAATATGTACAATTACTATGTGTCAATTAAAAAATAAGAAAGATAGTTAGTTGCCCAGGAGATCAAGGAGAGAGTCTGAAACAGAATGATGCACTAGGCTCAGAAATGAATCCTTGGCTCCCGAAACTCATTTTAAAGTGAGTTCATTCTTGATGTGCTGCACAACTTCATGATCTATCCATGTAAAATACCAAAGACTCTTACATGTCCTGACAGCACAGTGTAAGGTCATGGAAACCAAGGAGTGAGTTACCTGCATCCTTATATCTTCATGGTGACCAGTAAATGTTTGTGAGTGACGCTGAAGATGCATTTGCAATAGCCCCTTCATCTCCACTCCAAAAAATGGCTTGTACCCAAAAGCACAGGGAGAGCTCATGGGGCAAAAGGGAATTTGGCTGGAGGCAAATAAAGGGACAAAGAAGTCCTGCTTATCACTAAAGTTTGCCTGGGGAATTTTGTTGTCATGATCAGTCGAGAAATGACTGTCCGTCAACTGAAGGAGGTTAGTGGTAATTTCAATGCAAAGTTTCTTAGTTTTTAAAAAATACCCTGCCTGCCATTGAAAATAAGAAGAGAAAACAAAATACATTGCTGTAATTAAAATTTATATTTAGAGTAATAGATCCCGGTGGCTTGGGAGGCTGAAGCAGGAGGATCACAAGTTCAAAGCCAGACTCAGCAACTGAGCAACTGTCTAAAAAGAACAAAACAAAAAAAAAAAAACAAAAACAAAAAACAGTACTGGTAGTGGAAACCTGACAGCAACCAAGCAATCAATCTATCACAGCAGGAGGAAAGGCCAATACAACATCAGAAGTTCTCTGCACAGGGGATGTAGCTCCGTCCTAGAAGGCCCGCATGCCTGAGGTCCTGGGTGAGACCCCTGGCACGGCAAAACAGTAAAAAACAAAAAAAGTTCTCTGTGATTTATCTCGTTTTAACTCACATCAGGAGTGAAATCAGCAGTTCTGTAGACTTCCGTTGAATCATCCCTGACCTTTCTGCCTTCACTTATCTCCAAGTTGGAATGCTCTCTCAAACCATCAACCATCACCCCTCCCGAGCGCCTCCCCATCCCTTCCACCCTGCCCTGGTGTCAGATGATAATCCTTTCCACACAGACTTTGCTCCCGCCATGTTTGGAATACTTCAGAGCAACCCCTTGACATGTGAAAGAACCAAAGTCCCTTCACTCCGCTCCGTTCACCATCCTTTCACATTCCACTCCTCACTCTCAGCTGCAGGGGCCGGATGGCTTCAGCTCAGGACTCCCCAGTTCTGCCTGATTTGGCCCTGGCTTATGGGAGACGAAGTCCCTTGTTCCTATCCTCCTCTGGCTCTGGGCATCCTTCCTTGCTGCCTCAAGCCTGCAACAGTCTCCTCCTTCCTCTGTCAAAAGCCTGCAGTGATCCACGTGTGAGACTCTGGCCTGCAGCTGTTTCCTGGTGGGAGAAGCACTCTTGGCTTCTCCCTGGAACTGGGACAGGAAGAACCGAAATACACTCACAGAATGGCAGAGGCAGAATAAAAACAAAACTCAGCCAGCCCCAGAGACTTGAGCTTTCTGGGATTTTCAAAGTAGAAATGTTTACGATGGCTTCCTTTCTAGGACTCCCTTCTCTCCTCCAAAATGGAGGAGCTGAGTGGGTGCGGGGCATGGGCTGCCCTGGGCCTGCTGATTTGTTTCAGCAGGAATTTGAGGATGGGAAAGGAAGAAATATGAACAAAAGAGCCTGTGTATGCCCTGCAAAGTCTCCTTGGAACCCGTTAGCATCCAAATATGCTTAGAGTGATCAGAAGCCAAGGCATAGCAACCCCTGCACACTCATATTCCTTGTATAATTTTTTATTTGTTTGCAGCGCTGGGAATTGAACCCAGGGCCTCTCTCATGCTTGGCAAGCATTCTGCCACTGAGCTGTATACCCCAGCCTTGTATATTTTATCTTCACATACGCAAAAACCACTGTGGTTAAGTTCTACTATCTTCATTTTGCAGATGGGGAAACTGAGGTTTTTCTGTGCCCAATCACAGCACTGCCAAGGAGTAGAGCCAGAACTGAATTCAGTTCTTTGTCCAAAGTCTGTGTTCCTTTATTTCCTTTTATTTAAAAATAAACTTTAGAGGGCTGGAGTGACGGCTTGGCGGTTACGGCACTTGCCTGGCATGCACAAGTACGCAAGTTCAAACCCCAGTACACAATGATTTTTCGGAGCAACAAAAGCCACATGAAAAATGAAATAAAATTGATATTCTCTCTCTCTCTCTCTCTCTCTCTCTTTCACCTCCTCTCTTTTAGAATAAATAAATAAATAAAAATAAACAGTAGGGCTGGAACAGTGGCTCAGCAGTTACGGTGCTTGCCTGGCATGTTCAAGGACATGAGTTCAAACCCCAGCACCATGTACCCAGTGAGGTGTCGGAGCAACAAAGGCCACATGAAAAACTCAATAAAATTGATTCTCTTTAAAAATAAATAAATAAAAAAGTAAATATGATCGTTTTGCTGAATATCTGTTACATATATTCTTTTCAGAAAATTTGGAAAAGACAACCTAAAATAGAAAATAAAAATCGCTCTTAATTCCACCATCTAGAGAAGTGAGTAATCATTAGTATTTTAGAATATTTTTCTCTAAGCTATTTTATGACCTGCTTTTTGTTGTTGCTGTTTGTTTATAAGTAGACTTTATTTATTTATTTATTTTTTAGAGTAGCATTAAGTTCCCAGCAAAATGGACAGGAACTCACAGGGAATTCCCATAGGTTCCTTCCCGCACACAGTCATAGCCTCCCCCATTATCAACATTCCACACTAGTATGATACACTGAGTACCATTAACCTATGTTGTCACAACCTTACCACCTGAAGTCTATAGATTACATTAAGGTTCACTCTTTGTTTTGTACATTTTGTGGGTTGGAATAAAGATTTAATGACATGTGCCCACCATTATAGTATCACAGAGTGGTGTCGTTGCCCTAAATCCTCTGTGCTTTGTCTATTCATCATTCCGTGCCCCTAACTCACTGTGAGCACTGAGCTCTTCACTGTCTCTATAACTTGCCTTTGTTTACTTTTTCCAGAATGTCATGTTATTGGACTCAGGCAGTATGTGCATAGCCTTTTCAGACTGACTTCTTTCACTGGATAATATGCATTTAAGCTTCCTCCCTGTCTTTTCATGGTTTGACAGCTCATTTCTTTAGAAAGCTGAATAATATTCCATTGTCAGCATGTACTACGGTTTCTCTATTCACCACTTGTACAACTAGAAAAACAACTTGGTCAATTCTCAAGTTTTGACAATTATGAATAAAGTTGATGTGAATATTCACATACAGGTTTCTGAGTGGACAGAAGTTTTCAACTCACTCAGGTGAAAGGAGCACAATTACTGGAACACATGGTTTAGTTTTGTAAGGGGCTGCCCTACTGTGTTCCAAAGTAGCTATCCCACTTTGCGTTTCCTCCAGCAATAAATGAGAGTTCACCGTATTCCATGTTTCACCAGCATTTAGTGTTGTTTCTAGATTTTTCTTATTCTCGTAACTTTGTATTTGTATATCATTGATTTAATTTGCTTTTTCCTGATAATATGTGATGTGGAGCATCCTTTCATGTGCTTATTTTCCACCTGTTTATCCTTGGTAAGTTGTCTGGTAAGGTAATTGGCTCATTTTTTTAAATTAGTTTATTTTTCTTATTGTTCAGTGTGATGGGTTCTTTGTATATTCTGGATAACAAGCCTTTATCAAATATATCTTTTACAAATATTTTTCCCAGTAAGTTACTTGTCTTTTGCAAGCAAACATTTTTAATTTTAATGAAGTCCAACTTCTTTCTTTCTTTCATGGATCATGCCTTTGGTGTTGTATCTAAAAAGTCATCACCAAACTCAAGATTCTCGAGATTTTTCTTGTATTTTTATGTTTTACAATCAGGTCTGTGGCCCATTTGGAGTTCATGCTCCTGAAGAATTCATATTTTTTTGCATATTGATATCCTGTTATTCTGGCATCATTTTTTGAAAGGATTTTGCTGCATAGTGTTACTTGTACTCTTTTGTAAAGATCAGCTTTTATGTAACTCTATTTCAGGGTTCTCTATTCTGCTCCATCAATTTGTTTTTCACCAATATCTCACACAGCCTTGGTTGATGGTGCTATTCAGTAGGTCTCAAAGTCAGGTAGTATCAGTCCTCCAACTTTGTCTATTGTTTAAGAAGCAATGTAGCTCCACAAGACATTGAGCCAATTTTATTAATACCCTTAATGATTAATTTCTTAGTTAATAATTGAAATGTCACAACAAAGAACCTGAAAACTGAAATATCAGCTATTTCATTGTCTTTGATTCTCGTACATGTCTGGATTCTGGTAACAGTCACCGTGTAACACGTGGAAACATCAGCAATGCAAGGCACTCTTTTCAGCTTCTGAGTATTTAAATAAACGTAAATAAAATCCCCTTAGTTACTTGCAAAGGGATGAGGAAAGTTACGAGGGTCTACTGCCTACCGCAAGCATCTGGGTGCTCTAGGCAGGTCCTCATTTAAGACTTGAGACTCTCAGGACACACCCCTGTAGAACAATAACTCCACACTTAACTGGGGAGCTTAACTTAATGGGAGGAACTGCAGGGATTTTCACTTTGTCATTTCCTCCTTAAATACAACAGAAGAATCCATGTAGCTGGTATTCTGGAAAACTGCCGACTCTTCCTGCCCTGACTGTAAAATTAAACAAGGGATCATAAATAATAGACCAGTCCAAAAATACATTTGGGGAATTCTGTAAAATAGAACTATTGACGTCAATGACTTCTACACGGCCTCTGATATTTAGTCCAAACAATGAGGAGAAGGATCACAAATCTCAGTGTTGGTTCTGCTGGGTAGTGCTGGGTGGAAGAAATGAAGCCAAGGAGAGACTTGACACAACTTGGCTAGCGCTGGTGTCCTTTATCTATTGCTGCATAGTAAGTTGCTCCAGAGCTTAGCAGATTGAAACAACAAATATTCTATTTCATGACTTTGTGGGTCAGGAATTTGGTAGAGTTCAACCAGACAATTTTTCTTCTTTGTGTAGAATTGACTGATATCAGGGCATTGTGTTCAGCTGGCAGATGGCCTCATCCAGAGAGTCCAGTTGAGACAGTTTTAGGAGAGAGAGTGAAATGGCTAGGTAGTCAGGACAAAGGGCCCATCTAAGAGCTAGCAGGAAGAGAGCAATTGACAGGGCATGCTCAGGGCCTTCAAATGCAAAAAGACAAAGGGCTAACTGGGAGAGTGAATGACAGGGCCTACTTAGGGCCTTCATATGCAAATGACCATGAGGCTCACCTGTGGGAGCAACTCCTTTGTCCCTGAGGCAGGAAAACTAAGAAGTGGGAGGGGACACAGATGGGAACTTGGAAAGAATTGCTACCAGTCTTGCGTAGATTTTAACCAAACACTTTGGTGCTTAGTTTCAATGCCTGCTTTGCATAGATTTCAACCAATGATGTAGATGCATTTCTCAATGCCTGCTTTGCATGAATGTTAATTATGCTCTTACCCCAAATCTATATAACCCCTGGCCTAACCTCCATTAGACAGTGCCCTGCTTCCAGGTACCCCTCCACCTTGCAGAGTCTTTGCTCTCCTTCCTTAAATAAATCCTACTGCTTTTACTCCTCCTTCCGTGGTTGTCCGTGGATTTTATTCTTCAAATTCGTGAGACAAGAACCCAGAAGATTGGTGCCAAATTCCGGGGATAAATTTCCAACACACCAGGAGCTGCAACACCCAGCTTTTAGCTGGAGAGCTGCTAACACTATTTCGGCTGCAGATATCTGCATCCTGCGCAAATTTCCAGTTTTAACAGGGAATCACTGCAAACACTAGAAGTGGGCTATTTTGGCTGCTGGAATCTGTAGTGGCCCAGACTTCATTTGCTAGTGGGAACAGAGAATCCGGCCTCATCTCAAAAACCCCCATATCACAATGAGACTATATCACAATGAGACTACTCTTCTTTCTAGAGCCTTGGTGAATTTGGCTGGTACTGCTGACCAGAACACACATGTATGGTCTCTAGCATGGCAGTCTCAGGGTAGTCAGACTTACCTGCTGGCTTAGGACTTTCAGAAAAAGTTTTCTAAGAGACTAGAGTGGAAGCTACAAAAATTCCTGTGTCTTTACCCCAGAGGTTTCAGAATGTCACTTCTGAAGCATTCTATGAGTCAGGCAAACCTCTAAGAACAGACCAACTCCAACAAGGGCATTAGTTGCCACTTCTCAATGGGAGAAGTAACAAAAATATGTGGCCATCATCAACCCACAACATTGGAGAATGAAAGAAGTTTTTACCCACAAGTGGACCAAATGCACACATCCTTTCATTTCTCCAGTTTCCTCTTTAGCAGAAGAGAGGATACCAGAGAGTGGCCAACCAGGTCTTAAACATATCCTCTCAACCTCTCTTGGAGGCTGAGTAATGCTGCAAACATTCTGGAGACCCAGAGATCCAGAGCCTCCCTGTGAACAGCTTTCTTTGCAAAAACCACTTTCTCAGACCTCCCTCTCCCTAAGCTTCTAGTCTGTCTCTGCCACAAACTTTAATGCATCTGCAAGTCCTGAAAAACTAGAGGTGCTCTTCCTGCAACAATGTATTGACTTGGTGAGTGAACCAAAGCTCATGCTCCAAATATTCCACAAACATTCAAGGGCAGGTGTACCATTGTCTGTTGTTTGTTGCCATAGTAAAATACCTGAGCCCCGATATTTTAAAAATAATTTTTTGACTCATGGTTCTAGAAGCTGGGAAGTCCAAGAGCATGATGCCAGAATCTGGTGGGCATCTGTTGGCGCCTTCATTCTGCATCAAAGAAAACATGGTGGAGGGCATCACATAGTGATGTGCTAGTTCAGGTCTTTCTTTTAAAGCCATGAATGCCATCCCATCATGAGGGCCCCCCTCTCATTACCTCATCTAATCTTATCTCCCAAAGATTCCACTTCCAAAAAACGTTAATGTATGAATTTGGGGGGATTGAGTTTTCAGCACATGAACTTTTTTTTTTTTTTTTTAAAGAGAGGAGGACAGTGAGAGAGAGAGTGAGAATCAATTTTCATTGAGTTTTTCACGTGGCCTTCATTGCTCTGACACTTAGTTGTGTACATGAGTGCTGGGGTTTGAACCCATGTACTTGTGTATGCTGGGCAAGAGCCATAATCACCAAGCCACCGCTCCAGCCCCAACATATGAACTTTCTGGGGACACACTTAAACCATGGTAATGTCCAAGTTCAGAAACTTTTCTATTATGTGTTCTAGTTCCTATGAAGCAAGACCATGGGTGAAGACAAATCATTCCATTCCACAACAGACATTTATTACCCTCAATGATGGGGCAAGCACAGAGCTGGATCCTGGCAGTACAAAGGAAAAAGAAGAAACACAATGTCTGCACGTCTTTAATGGCTCATAAGTAATAATAATAGCCTTTTCAAAAGGCCTGTCTGAGTAGGAACTTACCATTTATCCTCATTTGCAAATGAGGAAGGACTCCTGCTTAAGAGATTAGGTGACTTGCTTAAGGACAAACAGTAACCATTCAACTCCTTCCCAGAGATAAAAACCCTACCCCAGAAAAGAACCAAGATGCATCTTTAGGTGTTTCTGGGTGGAGGGGACTTACTGAGTGTTTTAGTCAGCTTTTTTATCACTGTGACCAAAACACCTGACAAGAACAATGTAGAGGAAGAAAAGTTTATTTGGGGCTCATAGTCTCAGAGGTTCAGTCCATGGTCATCCAACTCCATAGCTCTGGGTCCAAGACAAGGTAAAGCATCATGGTGGAAGGGCATGGCAGAGAAAAGCAGCTCAGAGATGGCAGCCAGAAGCAGAAGAGAGCTCCTCACCATGGACAGCACATAAACCCCAAAGACATGCCCCTAGTGACCTGCCTCCTCCAGCCACACCCCACCTGCCTACAGTTACCACCCAGCTAATCCATGCTGGTGAAATAATCAACTGATTACAACTGTCATAATCTAATCATTTCACCTCTGAAAATGCTTGCATTATCTCATACATGAGCTTTTGAGGGGCTTTTTTGTATCTAAACCATAACACTTAGGATGCTGGGTTATCTAATGCCCCCTCCCTCACAATTATGTAATGGAGCTAAAGTAGGGGACTGGAAAGGGGATACTTGGAATAAGACCTAATGCCACCTGCAGGCCCAGCTTTTTCAGTTCAGCTACAACTTCTCCAGTCCCCCTTGCCTTATTTGGCACTTTTGAAAGTATCCATCCCCTCTGGAGATAAGTCTGGCAACATATAAAAAGAACTATAAAAGTATTCATGTCTTTGACCCAATCCTTCTGCTTTTTGGATATACCCCATGGAAATATACAAGAAAGAGAAGGAAAAAAAATGTTTATGGTAACACCATTCATAACAGTGAAAAAGTGGGATGTGACCCAATGCCCAAAATTGGGAAAAGGTTATGTACACTGCGATACTTTGAGACAATGGAATGCTATGTTGCTGTTGAAAGGAATTGAGTTTACAGATTGTGTTGATATACTGAAGTGCACATGTAAGATAATGCTAAAAGAAAAGAAAAGAATGCAAGAGAAAATGTACACACTGGCTACAAATATAAATCAGTCTGCTTGCTCATTGATAAGGATCAGAAGACAGTGGGCAGCTGCAAAGAGCTGGTGCTCTAGGTTTACAGCATTCTTTTTTTCTTCTAAAGTTCACAGTACCACGAAAATATGATATTTTGGTTTGGGGCTAGAGAAGGAAGAGGGGATTTCCTACGCTAGAGGCTCAATGGACATTGACAATTCCATGTGTCTCCACGAGCAGCCAAATCTGTGCTCATCTACTTAACAGAAACACAATGTTTGAAACCCTTTAGGGACCCCTGGCCTGCACTCATGAGGCCACATCTTAATAATTATATATAGATTTGGGCACCATACTTCAGGGGGCACTGGCAAACTAGAGCTCAATTCAGGAAAATAATAAACCATGTAGTGAAAAGAAACCATGGAAAAATCTTGAAAAGATTAAGTGTGTTGAACCTGCAGCCAAAAAACCTGCCAGAGACCCTAGAAGCACTCTTCTGGCCTCTGGGAAGCATTCATGGGGAAGAGGGTTAGACTTGTGCGGGGGTTGGGAAGCGTTAAGACCTGTCTGTGATGGAGGATCAGAGTTCAAATCAACATGAAGATTGGGTTTCCAATAGGGCAGAGTGTCCCACAGAGGCAGAGTGTCCCACACTACCAGAACCTGGTGCTGCCTGCAAGCCCAGCTTTTTCAGTTCAGCTGTCACTGATCCCAAAAGCAGTGTGTAAGCAAAGCTTGTAGGTATCCATCACATAAATAACTGACAGCTGGGGCTGGAGCGGTGGCTCAGCAGTTTCGGAGCTTGCCTCGCATGCTCATGGATGCCGGTTCAAACCCCAGCACCACGTATACAACGAGGCGCCTGAGCAACGAAAGCCACGTGAAAAATTAAATAAAATTAATTCTCTCTTTCTCTCTCCCTCTCATTGTCCCTCTATCTTTAAAAAAATAAATAAATAACTGACAGCCTGTTCTTCTGCAGCCCTACACTTTGACTCTCACAGGCTTTAAGCAGGTTTATTCTTTTTTTTTTTTTTTAAGAAAGAATCAATTTTATTTAGTTTTTCATTTGGCCTTTGTTGCTCTGACACTCTGTTGTGTACGTGGTGCTGGGGTTTGAACCCACGGCATGCAAGGCAAGCACCACAACCACTGTGCCACCACTCTAGCCCCAAGCAGGTTTATTCTTAAGCGAATGCACTTATGCTAATTCTTGAGAATGTGAGGGGAAAGCGTAAGAATAGACTAATCTCCCTTCGTGTCTACAGACCCACTGTCAACTCCATTCGAAGTTGTTTTCTTAGGTCTGGTTGTGTTTGCAAAATGATGCTCTCATGGACCACAGACAATTAGAGGTATAGCCTCTTGATTTCAATTTTTGGAAATTGGATTATCCTTAACTGGGCAGCCCATGTGATCTTTGACCTCATCAATCAAGTAAGCAACTATCAGTTATTTATTTGTATTTTTCACCAATTTTGCTAGGCCCTCTGAGGAATTCAAAGAAGTATGAACCATGATCCTGCCTTCAAGAGATTTACATTAACATGATGTTCTGGTCTAATGTTTTCTACACTTTTTGAGAACTCCTACCAGTAAAAGTGTGAGCATGTACCCCACAATGTATATATGCTAATGTTCAAGAACTACTTCAAAACATATGTTAAATATTTATATAAGAAGCTGTCAAAATATTAAATATTCATAAACTTTTATTTTCTTCCCCAACTTCCTGGAATACACGTGGATGTGAACTCTGAGTCTAGGGACCACAGCTTTTGCCAACTGAGAGGTAAGTTCAGTTAAACTGTCCAAGCAGCAATAGGAACAAATATATATCAGGGCTAAAAATAATGGGATATCTAGTTAGTATGGGATATCTAGTTAGAAAAATCTTAGGTCCACTGGTAGGTACTGGAGTTGAGATTTGAACAACTTTCCCCAAACCAGTTTAAAAGTATAATCAATAAAAAAAAAATGTATATACAACTTAAAAAGAATAAATAGAAAACTTTTTTTAAAAAAACCTCTCACCATTGGATTTCTTTTTCCTTTTTCTTTTTCTTATTTAAAGAGAGGGAGAGAGGGCTGGAGATTACGGTACTTGCCTGGCATGCACAAGGATTGGGGTTTGAATCCCAGCACCACATACACAATGGAGTATTGGAGCAATGAAAGCCACATGAAAAACTAATAAAATTGATCCCCCCCCCCGTTCCTCTCTCTTTAATAAATAAATAAATAGAAGGAGAGAGAGAGAAAGAGAGAATCAATTTTGTTTATTTTTCCATCTGGCCTCTGTTTCTCCAACATTTAGTTGTGTGTGTGGTGCTGGAGTTTGAACCTGGGTCTTTGCACATGCCAGGCAAGTACTCCAACTGCTGAGCCACCACTCCAGCCCTCACCATTTGATTTTAATAGTGCTATAATTAAATGATTTACTTATTAATTCAAAATTTACTTAAAAACCTAGTATGTACCAATTATACACTGTTTGTTAGGCATTGGGGAAATAGGAAAAAAGAAGAGGAAAAGGAGGGAAAAAATAGAAGGTTCCTGAACTTGTCAAGATGACAAACAAGCATAGGACACAGAAAATATACATGTCAGCAAATAAATATCTAATTATCCCTGGAGATACCTGCTGTGAGGTAAATAAGCAAGGTGCTAAATTAGAGGGGGATGGGAAGAGGAAGGTGGTTGCTTTAGATAAGGTACTTGAACGGGGGCCTCTGGGGAAATGATATCTATCCCAAGAACTGAAGATAGAAGAGAGGCTGCCTAGCAGAAGAGAGGAAAGACATAAACAGGATGTGGTCAGACACAAAGCAGGACACCAAAAATCCCCTAAATGGAAAGGCAAACTTAAATCCATCTTTCAGATGCCCTCAGAGCCCAACACATCTATTAAAAGTGCCCTCTGCAAAGCCTTGACCATCGTTTTAGGTGCTCAATAGGCTGAGGAAGAAGAGCTTTCCTATTATTTGATACTCCCAATTCAACGTAGCATATGTCTCCTCTCCTTGTTCTAAGCTTCCTGGCCACTGTGACAGGTGACACAAAGACAGGAAGGCTTCACTGCTACAGACAAGCACCTACTAGTGCTGTCAATGGTGAGCCCTCCTACGTGAGCAGGGTCATAACCCAGACCTGGAAAAATCAAAGAAAACAGGGGATTTGCTCCAAAGTTGTTCAAATTCCCAGCAAGGGCACCTGTTTTATCTCAACATGTAAGACCTGGAGTTAGCGCTTTGTAGCTTCATTGCTCACTGAAGACATTCATGTATGGTAGGTTGGTTGGATTTATGATGCACTATCATCTGGGAATCACATTCTGTTCGTCAGGTCAAGCTAAGTGCTGTCAGGAATTCCAGGAAGAGCTTTGCTGAATCGAGGGAGCAGATAAGCGGTTATGGCGCTTTAAGTGAATCCAGATGGACGGGCAGGTACGTGGTGGCAGCTCCACACAGGGCAAACCGTCTGAGCAGTCTGCGAACTCATTTAACCCTCAGAAGCTTGGAATTCAAGACAGTGCTCCTTTGCTGTTTAGTTTCACTTGCTTTTTATATGCACTTAGATGACAAGAAAGATTGAAGAGAAATCACTGAAGGCACACTTTAGATATAAAAAAAGGGACTGCCTTTGAAGTCCAACTTGTCTCACATTCAAGACCAAGCACACTACCGCAGCTCTCAGGGGTGTAATCAACACTCCTTTTAGTCTGAATATCTCCAGTGAAAAATGAAGGGAAGGAAAGTCCCTCAACTTTGGAGAGAGATAACCCTGAAGCCATTAAAAATTGGGCATTAAAAATGTCAAATAGCAAAACAGAGAAAGAAGGCTTTCTCATGGAACGAGAATAGCAGAGCCACTTCTGACAGAAAAAAAACCTGTCACCTAAATAACTTCAAATTAACATGGTAGAACATAAATGTAATTTGAGCCATTTTCAGTAATTGTTTATAAACGTAAAACAGGTAGCAACCAAATGTGCCAAAATTCAACAAGAAAAGAAGAATGTAACCTAGAAACTACTTGCTTGATTTTGTGTAATTTTGATCTCCAGCGAAATCCCATACTTGAAAAATAACAGATGATTAGAAAGCACTCTGAAAGGAAATAAAATATATGGCCAAAATGATGTCAGTTATTTCAAAAAGATTTTTAAATGATTGATTACAACAAACAAAATAAGGAAGCCCGCATACTATGACTTGCAACAAAGGTTTAACAAGAGCTCTTAGGGACTCTGCTTGATCAGCAGGATCAAGTCTTCAGGAGCTCTGGCTGGTAGAACAGCTGAAGTGAGTTGCTGAGTCTGCTGAGTGATCCTGGGGACCTAGGAAGTGTCTGACCTTAGCCCTCTCCAGTGAGATAGTTCGGCCAACCTCCCCATGGAAATATGGAACACCATCTTATCAGGTTTATAATTGACCCTATGTTGTAAGGGACAACTGACATATTGGGAAGTGTTACTCAGGTACCCACCCACCAATGGGTGCAGGACCATCTCTGAGCTTCAATTTCCTTCTCTGAATCTTAGTAAAATGGGACTACTCCAAATGAGAACTAAACTACACAACAAAAGTAAAATAACATAGAGAGAGCTTCAGTAAATGTTAGTTTCCTTCTGATTTTAGGAAGTGCTGGGATTCAATATCATCCCAATAGCTGAGAGTGATAAAAATCAAAGACAGGGGCTGGAGCAATGGTTAAATGGTTCGAGGACTTGCCTGGCATGCTCCAGGATCTGAGTTCCAACCTCAGCACCACATACACAACCAAGTGTTGGAGAAACAAAAACCAGATGAAAAAATAAATAAAATTGATTCTCTCTCCCTCTCTCTTAAAAAAAAATTCCAAGACAAACTGTTATAGAACAAATTTATACCTTGTCTTAAAGTATACAAAGAGAAAAATAGAGGAGAATTAACCTAATATCAATTTTGATTTTTTTTAAATCTCTGGTAATTTTTAACAGGCTATTAATGCACCAAGAAGAAATTACTTTGAGGATGTTAGGTGTGAAGCTCAGTGGTGCTTGCATAGCATGTATGAGACTCTGGGTGGATCCCAGAATGACAGAAGAAGAAGAAGAAGAAGAAGAGGAAGAAGAGGAAGAAGAGGAAGAGGAAGAGGAGGAAGAGGAAGAGGAAGAGGAAGAGGAAGAAGAAGAAGAAGAAGAGGAAGAAGAAAGAAGAAGAGGACGGGGAAGAGGAAGAGGAAGAAGAAGAAGAAGAAGAGGAGGAGGAGGAGGAGGAAGAGGAAGAAGAGGAAGAAGAAGAAGAAGAGGAAGAGGAGGAAGAAGAAGAAGAGGAAGAGGAAGAAGAAGAGGATGAGGAAGAGGAAGGGAAAGGGGAAGAGGAAGAGAAAGAGGAGGAGGAAGAAGAAGAAGAAAAAGAAAGAGGCTCCCTTAAAAAGATATAGACAGACAAAAATGGTTGTACACGCCTATAATTCCAGCAACCAACTCAGGAGGCCAAAGTAGGATGATCAAGTTTCAGGTCATCCTCAGCAACTTAGCAAAACCCTATCTCAAAATATATATAAAAAGGACTGGGAATGTACTCAGTGGTAAAATGCTCCTGGGTTCTACCTTAGTACCCCAAAATAATAAATAAATAAACACATACAATCTAAAGATATAGTACTAATGGTATGGTATGGAATAGAGCCAGTGGTTAGATGCTGCCAAAAGGCAGAATTTGCACAATAGAATGATACATTTCCCAAAAAATAAGACTTATTAATGAACGAAATTGGTTTCCTAATGAGGTAATGGGCCTTCATGAGGGCCTCCCCTGAAGGGAATATTCTTTGTTCAGTGTCTCTCAAGATTTTTCTGAATTTGGGAAATGTAGCTCAGTGGCAGAATGCTTGCCAAGCATATGAATGAGGCCCTAGGTTTGATTCACAGTGATGCAGGGGTTTTTGAGATGAGGCCAGATTCTCTGCTCCCACTGGCAAATGGAGTCTGGGACATTACAGATTCCAGCAGCCAAAATAGCCCACTTCTAGTGTTTGCAGACATTCCAAGTTAAAAGGTGGAAATTTGGTCTGGCTGCAGGTGCCTGCAGCCGAAATAGTGTTAGCAGCTCTCCAGCTAAAAGCTGGGTGTTGCAGCTCTTGGCATGGTGGAAATTCACCCTGGGAATTCAGCACCAATCTTCTGGGTTCTTGTCTCACAAATTTGAAGAATAAAATCCACGGACAACCATGGAAGAAGGAGTAAAAGCAGTAGGATTTATTTAAGGAAGGAGAGCAGAGACTTCGCAAGGTGGAGGGGCACCTGGAAGCAGGACACCGTCTAGTGGAGGTTAGGCTGGGGGTTATATTGATTTGGGGGTAAAAGCATAATTAACATTCATGCAAAGCAGGCATTGAGAAAAGCATCTACATCATTGGTTGAAAACTATGCAAAGCAGACATTGAAACTAAGCACCAACGTCATTGGTTAAAATTTCTGCAAAACAAATAGCAATTCTTTCCAAGTTCCCATCTGTGTCCACCCCTACTTCTTAGTTTTCTGCCTCAGGAACAAAGGAGTTGCTCCCACAGGTGAGCCTCATGGTCATTTGCATATGAAGGCTCTGAGTATGCCCCGTCGATCACTCTACCAACCAGCTCTTAGACGGGCCCTTTGTGTTGACTACCAATCCATTTTACTGTCTCTCCTAAAACTGTCTCACCAGCATCACAAAAAAAGAAAGAAAGAAAGAAAGAAAGGAGAAGGAAGGAAGGAAGGAAGGAAGGAAGGAAGGAAGGAAGAAAGAAAGAAATCTCAAATGCCCATGGCCTCACTCTTGGGCTTCTCCCCCAGTCTTCCTGGGCAATGCTGAATGGAACCTAACAACTTAGGCTCCTGCAGAGAGAAGCCCTTCCAACACGGGGAAACTAATCCGATTTCATTACCATGAAACTGTATGATTCTATTTCCCACCGAGTTCAGGGAATAATAGAGTAAATAGACTCAAAAAGCAAGACTCAGCTCTGGAAAAGACATGTATTCCTTAACTTCCACACTCCTTCAGGCTATGTTGAGATTATCATAAATGCACAATTAATATACTCCATGCTTATCAAATAGAAGTCTATATTTGATATCACTGCAATTATCATCAGTTCAAGCTACTATATACCTATTAAGTGATAAAACTACCTCTTCATAAAGAAGTATTCAATTTTTAAAAATTTAAGTAATTCTTTTCTTCCCTCTCCAAGAATCAAAAGTATTGTGAAGGGGCTGGAGTGGTGGCTCAATGGATACAGCCCTTGCCTGGCACGTGCGAGTACACGAGTTCAAATCCCATCACCACGTACAAGACGAAGTCTCAGAGCAACCAAAGCCACATGAAAAACTAAAGAAAACTGCTTGTCTCTTTCTCTCTCTCTC